>JBBMOC010000028.1:2957015-3094215 GCA_037975185.1 Centropyge bicolor
TCAGTCAACACTGTGGATTTCTAATTTGGGACATATTTCACTGTAGCTACTACGCAGGCTGTTCATCCTGAGCTTGCACAAGTATTTATCCAAAAGGCTTGATGATGACAGCCTTGAATGTCTTCAGATTCAGAGGAGCTGGCAGGGTACACAGCAGTCTCAGAAGTTAAGGTCAATTCACTCATTGTCTGCATCATTCATTTCTAAACAAAATAGAAATATATTTGAATGCAACTAATTAAGAGAGGAATGTCCTATCAAAGCAAGTCCCAGCTCTGAGGTTTGAGAGTCTGGTTGTGACCCGACTAAAGGTTAACTATGACCTCAATGCTGTGAAGCCAGATATGAAACAGTGCCATTTGGACGTTCTGAATGTTAACTTTCCCTTGGTCTGCAGACGAGCAGGCAAAGCAGCAGAGGTGGTGGTGGTGTCCTATTTTTGGAGGGGCTATCAGCAACCCAGTGACATAGGTCTGAGTGACAGGACAAGTGTTGCGTTGGACCCTCCCCTCACTCATTTGGGGCAGGCATTCCTCAGTGTAAGCAGACACAGAGCCCCCTCCCATCATATTTCTCCCTCCTTCTCCCTCACTCTCCCTCGGCCTCCCTATGATGGTCGGCCCCCACTGGGTGTGGGTGGGCGCACAGAAGTGTGTGCGTGCATGTGTTCAGGTGTGAGCGCCGGCCTTGGTGCTGGACTCAGAGAGAAGTCAGCGCTCGGACAGTGTGGCAGGCAAAGAGCAGGTCAGAGCTCTCCGAGGGGGCCCTGATCGCTGACCATGGGGCCAATGCACTGAGGGCCCCCCAGATGAAATATATAAAAAAAAAGAAGAGCGGAAAATAACCGAGAAAAAGAAGAAAAGCTATAAAAGGCAAAGAGAGCAGAACAATGGTTGCAGAGGAAGTGATAATTACATTGTCCGGTGGAGCGCCATGGGGCTTTCGTCTCCAGGGAGGTGTGGAGCATCAGAAACCACTCCAGGTGGCGAAGGTACGGTGGGTCACTCTGCAGGTTGGACAGAAACAGTTGATTCATTGTTTGCTGAGTGGAAAGTGGAAAACTGTGTTAGATTCAACAGCCTCGCTAAAGATAAGTCACACATGAGCTGAGATATATTAGGTGGAGATTTAAAGAGCTGTGAAGTAAGTTGAAATGGAATATTGGCTGTCATGCAAGTTAGTTTGGCCTGAATATGAGTCATGATCTTGTTTGAGAGCGGTTTTCATGCAGAGGCACATAAACAATTGATTGGGTGAACTTTAAACTTCAAGTTCAGCTGGAAATGTAGGGCAACCCTACGCATACCTGCCACTGAATGCTGCTTCTCTTATTAAACTGCATAAAGCTAAAAGTTCTTGTGAAATTAGGGTGATATTGAAAATGTGAACTTGTCCTCATTGGTTTCTTGGCCTGCTTATGACAAATGACTTTGACTTTGCGATACTTGTCTACACTGTTGTTCAGAAGACTTCTGCTACCTAGAGGTCATTGTTTCCTTGGCTGCCAATTTGTCTTTATTATGAGGGAGCTAATGGATACTACACGCCATTCAGCCATGACCATGATCTGATTTAGGCCATTGAACTAGCATGTTTCCACGACGTCATCGGTTCAGTAAGAAACTCAAATCACTCCAGCCTTGCCTGGTCATGTTTAAGCTGGCAGGTTACCTGAGATTTTATTGGACCAACAAGTGAGCAATGAGTGTCATGAAAGTCTGGATTGGGTTCAGTTCTTGAAATTGCCGTGGTTCAGGCCAGGCTCAAGAAACATTAGTGTCTGTGAAATAAAATATTAAAATTATACTGCTTTGTGAGAATTACATCTACATCTTGTATAAAAAAATTCTCTGAAAGAAAAGAGTGACTGTGTAAAGGAAAAACTTACTACAGAGCCTGTCAGCTCATTTTACTCCACTAGAGCAAATTCTTCATAAGAATTTGGTGTCCACATTTGGCACCAGTGAAGCAGTCCAGATCTGAATCTTGATCTCTATTTGAGATAGCAAAAACTGACATGTGAGCCAAAAGGGAATATATACGGTATAAAAGGATTAAGTAGGCATTCAAGCTGAAAAAAGATGAAGATAAATGGTTGAAAAGATAAGTAAAAATACTAAATAAGTACTTAGAAACACTAAAATACAGTAAAGTTGTATTTACATTTTTTGACTTCATATTGATCCTTAGCTGTTTGTATTGTCAGTTTGTGTCATCACGATCTGTGACACGACTTGTGACGTGATCCACAGTCACTGCTATTTGCTCTTCCAAACTTGTCCTTGCTGTTTAAAGAAACTTGGGCTGACTTCCTCTTCTATGAAGTCTTTATATAGAGAAATCTTATTTCATGGATATGATAGTTCAGGTTTTAGTACACCTGCACACACATAATGCATACATACATGTACACACATCACACAAATGCACATATCCACACACTTTTTCAATAACCGTTGACTGAGCAGAACTACTTTTTCACATGGCTATTTTTGGTTGAGAAGCAGCAGGTCACAGGGTCAGCCAAGGTGTGTGTTTCAGCACAGTACTAAAAAATTAACCTCATATACTATTTTTGTACATGCACTACTGAGGATCTTGCTGCTTAGAGAAGAGTTTTTCTTGCAGCTTTATGCGCAAAGGAAATCCTGATTGCTCAATCTACTGCATATTGTTCCTGTTCAGGCTCCACATGAGCTGTGAATAAAATGACAAAGACAGAGAAATCAGCTTGCTTTGGTCGACCTCTTAAGCTTTTTTTTTTTTTTACATTTTTGTAGAGTAACATAAAATCACTAGGAAATTTTTAGCATCTTTGAAAACTTTGTCTCGAATAAAAAGTAACATAGAGTTTGCAATGATTTTTGATGATTCCTCTGGATGGTAAAATACACATTTCTGCATATATTGTATCTTAAATCTCTCTTCTCCATCTCATACACATCTAAGACAACCATTGTATTTTCCATTGTGTGCTTATATGTACAGTTGTTTTCAAAGGTAAGGAAATTCCACTTACAGAACTCAAATTCAAATTCTGGCAAAACACGTCTGACAAAGATTCCTCTGTGCCGGACAAAGTGGGAGAGGCTAATTTTGGTTTGTTTATCAGGAAAAAAAGTGCTATTAATCATGCCTCCGAGACGATCATCATATCCATAAAACAGTCACTTCCAACAGACAGTATTTAGCACGTTAAGAATGTTTGCTCTTTAAAATGTTAATCCTACAACCTAGTTGACTTGAGCAGAATGTGGTAGTGTGTACACAGAGCTACAGGACACCAAATCACCTTTACGGTGGTGGACGACAGCTGTTTCTGTCCGACTATCCGAGAGAGCATGCTCCTTCACCCCTGAGAGCAGGAAGGTGTTATCTTGTCAGATCTCGTACTATACTGACAAAACAGGTGGAGCAGTTTGGAGCTTCACTGAAAGAGGGATTGTGCCTGCATGCAAATGCTAGTGTGCTTATTTATATGATTTTATGTGTATTTTTATACCAGTCCATGTGGTGTGTGTGTGAGAGCATGTAAGGGTATTATAACTGTAATGACTTGCAACCACAAGGTGACTGACTGAATGAATAACTGGCATCCTGTAGGCGACCACAAGCAGGCACAGGCCACTTTGAAAGGCTTAGCTAAATGGGGATGTGGGATTTCATTACGGGCAAACCAGAATAGCTGGAAAGAAAACTACAGTAATTGGGTCAACCAAAGCAATGCTTCCTAATCTCTGATATCCAACATACAATATTTATTTAATATATGGCAGTGCCCTCATAGAGCGCAATCAACACTGCAGACAAATCTCCTGTGAATTTATTATGGGACATGGTGACACGGCTTGCATAGACCTGAGGCAATTTAGGGTGGGCAAAACGCCACAGTACTGACAGACCTTGGGCACAAATAGCAAAGCACCAAATGAAGATGGCTGCTGGCTGGCATTTTCCTATTTAAGTGTGTGTGAGTGTCCCACTCGAGCTGCAATATGTGGCATATGTCCGCAGCAAGATCAAGCTGTCGGGACAAAATCTGCTCTCTGTCAGTCACTATCACAAACTAAGACAAGACAGCAGCATACCTCTCTCGGGTTTTTCCTTTTTCATACCTGCAGTAACAAGAGCAAAACATACAAAAGAAAAAGAGTGCTGATGTTTGTACCCATTGCTCTACTATAATCTTTAAGTATCTAGCACATCACAGCTCTTCAAACCAAAGCTGCCAACCTGAGACTCAAGACTTGGTTTTAAGTCATATTTGATATGATAAAGTCCAGGAACAATAGAATATAAACACGACAGCATCAGGGAGGAGCTGCATACCTGCACACCCTGAATATTTAATTATGAGGCTTATGCATTAAGGTTTTTTTTGGCAGTATGAAAACCACTATTAACACAAAACCGAGAAATGCATGTCCTTCTATTTAATTGTCAACATTCACCAACACTCAACCTTTGTGTAACTTTTTGTCATCTATGGGAGTGTTTGAAATTTTGCCTTCCTTTGCTTGTGCAGGTGCGTAAACGCAGTAAGGCGTGCAGAGCTGGGTTGCGGGAGGCTGATGAGCTGGTGTCCATCAATGAACAGCCATGTGGAACTCTATCCCATGCCCAGGCCATGGACCTCATCGACAGCTCCCCTGGTGTACTACACATCCGAGTCAGAAGGTCAGAGGATTGAAAGAACTATCTTCTTACTATTTTTACCATTACATAATTGTAATAGACCAAGAAAAAAATTGGTCCAAGAAAAAACATGCACTTTTTATAATGTGCATGTTGGATACAGCTGTATATTGCATTTACAAATGAAAAATGTTTCTGCTGCTTGTGCTGAGATTATACTTAAGCTTGGAGCAGATGAAATACAGAATTCAACAATTACATAAATCCAAGGGCCTTTATTTGGCCCTCTCAATATTTTCAACCCTCCACTTGTTTGCAGGGTGCCTGCTGGTTTTCAGTCCGTGGTGCTTGTCACCCGTGCCCCGTCTCCCCGCATAGACAAAGAGTACCGCGCTGCTCTGCGTGCCATGTCACCCACCCACACCCACCATGCACCTGTCCGTGAGGTCCACCGTAGCCGCTCCTCCCTGACCAGTGGTTTGACTTCTCCACCCGGAAGTGAGGCTTACTACGGCGAGACTGACAGTGATGCAGATGTGGCGGGCTACGAGAGGCAGCGCCGACAGAAACGCCGCAGCCCCAGCAACTCCAACCCGGGAAAGCCAACAGGAAGAGCCTCCCCTGAGGGCGGGGAGACATCAGAGATGAGTGGCTATGACAGCGCTCCAGATGCACATGTTTTCCCCAGTTTGTTGGACAGTCGCGGGGGAAATGGAGATGAAGGAGGTGGGCTACCAGGGGTGGCACGTAGAGAGGTGATTTACCAGCCTCCTGGTCCAGGAATGTGGTCCTCTCAGACATCCACCGAGACCTCCTCCATCATCTCCTCAGCAGATGACCAGGGGCCACGGGATGGAGGGCAAGAGGAAGATAGTGGCTTTCTAGAGCCAGCCAATGTGCCACTGGTATCACCTGAGAGGGCAAAGGAGGCCCTGATGCTGGGCTCTCGCAGTCAGCTTGTGCCCATGGTGGGTCCTGTGAATAAGCCTATTGATGAGGAGCTTACAACAACCTATATGGAAAAAGCCAAGCAAGCCAGTAAGTAAAGCTGAGGACGAACAATGACAGGGACCTGTGCTTCACATAGGTTCACTGTAATGTATTCCCCATAAAGATCACTGGTTGGTTCAGGAGTCACAAGACTTTATCAAGATCAGAGAAAAGCCTAGATATTTGCAGAGGGTTCAATAGTAAGATAAAGTCTCCACAGATTGAACATTATAATCATTCAATTCAGACATAAGTCTGTTAAACACAGCATGGCTGGTGCGGTTTACTATATTTACCTCCAGTTATGTGTGTAAAACCCCCAGTGATCAATTTGGGAGCACTGAAAAGCATTTACACCTGCTTTTAGGTATCAAAGTAGCAAAGCAGGTATACTCTCATTTTCTCTGCTTCTCTCTCCCTCTGTTCTGTCTCTGAGTCTTTCTCTTAGTGTCTCTTTGTTTTGCTATCTTATCAACTTTATGAAAAAGCACAAGCGTTTGCTTCCATTAAGCTGGATGATATGATGGTATGGTGCAGACGTAAAAGGGAACATGAACCAGCCACCTTGCAGTTGAAGATCGTTTGTGTATCTAAAATTTCACAAAAGGAAGCTGATGGTTTGCATGGTTTGAACTATACCACATGTATCCTTATAGGTTAGTGAGGCCTGAATAATCACAGCATGCCTTAGTATGTTTGGTATTCACAAATTTTGAAGAAAGTTCAAAGTTCAAAAATTGAGATGCAACAACAGATACAGAGCACTGGCACTGACCAAGCATTCTTTTCTACAACTGTCATCTGTCCATCATCCATAATAAGCACATGAAGAGGACAGAGGTGGGCTATTTGAAGTCAATGGGCTGTTTTAAGAACTTAAGAAATTTACTCTTTTAAATCCCCTTTGCCACTATGTAGTACAGGTTTAGCATTCTAATGGCCTACTTAGGAACTCTGTCCTAGACAAATTAAGAACTCTCATCACATGGCAGTTCACATTAGGGTAACATAATTAAGTTGTCTTTGCTAGTCTGCTTAATACCATAACAAGTTAAAGGATATGAATGTTGTGGCTGCCCTCTGAAGTTCTCCTTCCAGTCACCTAAAGCATGCAACTTTCCACTAGCTTGCAAATATTTTTAGTTATAGATGCCAGATAACATAGGACTGATAATGTGCAAACGTATCCTCCACCCCAGCTAATGTGAGAAGTTGAAGGCTTGCCTGGAATTTTTCCGGAAGTGCTCCTGTAGCAAAAGAACAGATGGATGTCTGTTGAAGGCATGGCTGTCAGGACAGGTTTAGATACTCATGTCAGAGCCGGTTCTTGTTATAAAAGTTAAATCTGTGGATTCAGACTTCTCTGACCTTACTAAAGTACTCATGTTATGCTATTGTTGAAACTATTGCTAATAGCTATGGCTTTCATACCTGCAGAACTGAACCGAGGGGATACGCAGCAAGACAAGCATGTAAAGGAAGCCAAAAGCAAGTGCAGAACAATTGCATCCCTACTGACGGATGCTCCCAACCCTCATTCCAAGGGGGTGCTGATGTTCAAGAAGAGGCGGCAGCGCTCCAAAAAGTACACCCTCACCAGCTTTGGTAGTGTGGACGAGGATAGGTGTCGAGACTCACAAGAGGAGGATGGGGTGTTCCCTGGTAGCGAATCAGAATTTGATGAGGATGGCTTCTCGGCAGTCCCTGACCCAACTTGGGATAGTGACTACCTGGATATGTTGGAGAAGAGGGCAACTGCAGGCATTGAAGGTCGTGGGGATGGAGCAGAGGATGCTCCAAGTCCAGGATTAAGTGACACTGCAGGTAAGGGTGCCCAGTTGTTTGAGCAACAGAGAAAGAGGGCAGCTGAACATGCCAAAAAGGTAGAGGCGGCACAACCACAGGCTCCTCAACCATCTCAAGTCCAAGAGCAGCCTCCGATGTATCCCTTGCATCCAGAGATACAACCACAAATGCAATCAAACATCCAGCCTCAGCAAATGACAGCACCTGGTCCTACAGTCATACAGCAAGAGCTTTCTCAGGTTCCAGGTCCAGTTGCAGCCCATGGAATGTCTAATGGGGACCTATCCTATTCTGGAGTTAGCATGGTGACGTCACCTCCACCGGTGGCACCCAAACCAGCTACTGCCTCAGTGACTATTCTGACTAGACCGGCTCCACCAGCTGAAACACCAATACCAGAATCATCTGCTAGTAATGTTCTCAATAGAACAGCACGTCCTTTCACTCCAGGCTTTATCAGCATTCGAGCTGCAACCGCCCCTGTAACGTTTCGACCACCTGTTGCGAAGACGGCCCAGCGCCCTGCCTCAGCAGCTGTTGTGCCGCCACCATTCTCCTCTGCCTCTGAACTAACCATTAATGCTTCATCTGCAACATCACTGCTACCCCCTGGTCCTGCGTCAGTGGTCTCCCCACCATCATCTGTACTTCAAGGTCCCTTGGCCCCAACACCAGAAGCTCCTGTTACCTTTCAACCTCCAGCCATCTCCAGTTCTGTAGAGAAAATGCAGCCATCACCACCAATAACTAATGTTCATCATGTTCCATTCGCAACTGGACCCCCAGTGTGTATGCCTTCAATGCCAATGGCTCCACAAGCACCAATAGCTCCAGCCCCTGTTCCTCTTGTAGCTCATATTCCTGAGTCAGCTGACCCAGTGCCAACATTTCAAGCACCAGTTGCTCACCCACGTTCAACTCAATTTTCTATGGCTCCTGTAGCTCCAGTGTCAGTAGTCTCCCAGCCAGAAGCTGTAGCTCCAACCCCTGTTCCTGGTGCAACTGGTCGTACAGGAATCTTACTTGAGGCTCGACGGCGTGGTGGCAAACCCAAACCTATGTTCAATGTGCCAGATGTCACAAAGAAATCCCCAAATCCTGATCTACTGTCTATGGTACAGAACCTGGATGACAGGTCAACTCGACACAAATATGGCCAGCCACCATCTGAGTATATCTATGATGGTGCAGAGGAAGAAGGGAGTGGTGAGGGCATGGGGAGGGCGCCTCCTCCAGTGGCACCCAAGCCTAGAGTCATCCACGAGGCCCCACAGTTTCTTCAAGCAGGGGGTAAGGGGGCTGAGCTGTTTGCCCGCAGGCAGAGTCGCATGGGTATGTATGTAGTGGACACCCCACCCGAGACCCCTTACCAACAGGAAATGGCCGTGCATAGTGCAGCCCAACCCCTTGACTCCTCCTCCAATCCCTCCTTTCCATCGCAGTGGAAATACTCCCCAAATGTCCGTGCCCCTCCACCCATTGGGTACAATCCACTCCTGGCCCCCTCTATCCCTACAGGGCCTCAGAGGGATATAGGTAAGCCAGACAGCAGGGGTAGAGGAGGCTCCCAAAGAGAGGGCATAAAGGCTCTGGATTTTATGAGAAGGCAGCCTTACCAGCTCAACTCTGCCATGTTCAACTATGGGGGCAGTGTTGCTAATCTATCAGCCATGCCCTCGTACCAGGCCCAGAGGCAGGGTGACTACACTACAACAATGGTTGGCAGTTCATTAACTCCACCTAAGCAAATCCCTGTGAAAACAGCCCGTGTCTTTGAGGTCAAGCGATTCTCCACACCCACACCCATGTCAGCTCCCACTCTGGCTCCTAAGGTCATTGCACCCCGCTCAGCCACCACCCTTGGAGAACGTCTGACTCATTCCGACATGACCTCCCCAACTCCTGCTCCTTTCACTCCCATCCCGGCCCCTCTGTTCACACCGACACCAGTCAGTGCCCCAACCCAAGCTTCACCTTCCTCCCAACCAGCTGGACTGCCCAGCCTCCCAAAATTCTCTTCTGCCCCTATTCCAAACCCTATGCCCCATGCAGTCCCCACACCTTACACTCCATCATACACCACTGGGCTCCAGACAGCCAAGCAGTTCCAGAGTGCTCCTGAGCTCAGTATCCTTGCCTCTTTGCCCCCACTCAAGTCCAACCCAGTTCAGGCACCCAAACCACGTTTTGTTGCAACCAAGGGAGGTGTCCAGCCCCGCGTCTGGAGGCCTGGGGCAATGTGAACAGCAGTATATCAGCCACTACTACACTTGGACATTCACTTAGTGCTGAAATGACTAGTCAATTATTGACAATTAATCAACAACAATTTTGTTAATTGGTTCATTGTTTAAATCGTGCAAAAATGCCAAATATCCATTGTTTCCAGTTTCTCAAATGTGATCATGTTCTTCTTTTCTTGCATTACTGTAAATTGAATATCTTTGGGTTATGGGTGGTTGGTCAAACAAAACAAGCCTTTTCAAGATATCACTTTTGCGACTGGCAGTTCCCTAATCAATTCATTAATTTACAAAAATGACAAATTAATGAAAATAAGAATCTCTACATCCATTAATTTAAGCCTCGAAATCAAATGAATTGACATAAGCTGATAAAATTATTTAATATAAAGTTGAAATCCAGAAACCAGTCAAGTTTTTGAAATATGTTAGAACTTAAAAAAAAATAGTAATAGATGATAAACATCTACTTGCTGTTCAAAATGTTGCTTATCACATTTATTTTGCTGCCAACACATTTGCTCACACATATCTGAGTGACAATAATAATAGAGTCCACTAGCACATACTGTATGCTGTAAAGTTCACCATATGCCTGTCCTGGGGGAGGTTTGTGTAAGGCTTCTGGAGATTTCTTTCTACTAAAGTAGCAGAATTACCATCTAAACAGAGCCTGTACTGAATATTCTTTGAAACTTGAAATGTCTGAAAGATGTTGAAAATTAATAGTTGTGGCTCTGAACATAGGATTAAATCACTAAAGATGTTTGTCGTAGTACGTTGACAGGTGGAGGATCATAAAAAATAGCAGGCTTTCATCTTTGAACATGCAATTCTGTTATTCAGTACTTGTCCTACTAACTGATGTGCACAAAATGTTTTTACCCAATGTCTGTATCAGTATGAAGAAGGAACCCGTGATTCTCGTCAAGCCATTTTAATGATGCATGATGAAATTGTCTGACGAAGGCCTCAGCTCGCTGTGGAACTATATGTGAAGACAAGGTTTGCTCTTGCAAGTGTTAGTGAGGTTGTGCCAAATACCTCTGCTCACTATAGCCAGAGAGAAATGCTATCTTTTTAGACTGGGTCACATTCAACAAGTGTCCAGGCTGTCACTGAATGTACATTTGTCACTGGATATCACAGCTTCCAATTGCCACTCAGGCACACCAGAACCTCCTTACTAGTGATCTTTGCAGATATATGTAAATTCTTAACTTTTATTAAACAAATAATACAGATGAAGGAATGTGTATTTTGTTTTGTTTAATTGTGATTTAATCTGAAGTGGTACGAGGGGAAGTTGACTGACTGAGAGGCACCAGCGTTTATAAAAGAGTTGAAGAAATAAGAGTGGCTGTAGAGGGGGGATAGAAGCAGTGTATAGGTAGGCCAGTTTATTGAATGGGGTCATAGCCCACCATTTCAAAGAAGGGGCTATGATGTGGTTGCATGGCAGAAAATTGGGCCGTACAGTATGGTTGAATTGAACATACTTCGGAAATCCCACAGCTTGTAGAAGGTAACAGAACGGCCAGGAAAGTTTGGTGTCTGAATTTTGTTGATGAAGCTAAGGCTGATGGAAAGAAGCACAGAAGTTACCATGTCTTTCCTTTAACAATGGAAAGTATTAAAAAGTTAGGACAGACTTTTAATGGCCATATACTTTAAGAGACTTGGTATGTTAATGGAAACAAGTAAGAAACAACAAACGCTTTTAGATGTTGCTTTCTTGGGGAGATACTCTGTATCTGTTATTTTTTACCATTTTGAAAATACAATTTCTCTTAAAGCTTTTCTTGTTTTCATAATATTATGGCAACAAAAAATCAAGAGTGTGGATAAAGTTATTTTGAGGTGTAAAATATGATAAATACATGTTTGTGAATGTAGGTAAATTAAATAAGAGTGACGATGTTTGTAATAACGCTGAGTAGAAGTTTATACTGAATAAGATAGAAGCATTTTTTGAGGAATAAAATTAGATTTGAAAGCTCTCCAGTTGTCTGATATGTCTGATTATACACTGCCCCCTGTTGCTGACTGTGTGATCCTGCACTTTCCTTTTAATGTACTCAGCACACTGTATATTAGGTGTAATTAAAAAAAGTTTAACTACAGACTCAAATAGTAAAAATGCTTTACAGTCTGCTTTTACAGGAGAAAACACACACACACACACACACACACACACACACACACACACACACACACACACACACACACACACACACACTGTGAGTATTTGAATTTGAATACCATTTGGTATTTATTTTTAACACAGCATGGCTTCCATTCACTCAAGACCATCTGAATATGAATGAATGTATATTACTCCATTTTTAGCTGATAGATCATTTCACCTAAGATTAATAGCACTATTACTGACAAATTCCAAGAATTTCCAACTTCAAAATCCTGAATAATATAAATTCTAAGGCTATTACAATCATGTTGGATCTATTACAGGAAGACTGTTATAATAAGCCAAAATGAGCCAACATTCTGTTAGTAATGTGCATGCAAAATGTATAAGTAATTTGCAGGCATCAAGCAATTCTAGGATTTGCCACTAGATGGTAGCAGGTTGAAAGGGATTTATTTTAAAAGATAGAGACAGTCAGTTTCCAGTCAGTCAGTCAGTCAGTCAGTCAGTCAGTCAGTCAGATAGATAGATAGATAGATAGATAGATAGATAGATAGATAGATAGATAGATAGATAGATTGATTCCGGAATCACTGACAGGAATGGAATGAAGATGCATACTCACCATTGTATGGAAATGAGGTTTTTGAAATCCAGGCCATTTTGACTTCTGAAGACTTTCATCCAAGCACATACACCTCACAACCCCACCACGTCTTATAGTTTGGGTGAGGTGGCTGCAGAGAAAACAGAGAAAATGCTATTTCAGGACCTAATTATGAGATTCCCAATATAGTAACTAGTCTTTTCCATAAATTCATATTCCCCCACTGAGCTGCAGGTAAGTTGCATGGTAGTTAGACAGTCTTCTGTTGACTGATCACAGTATCTTTCTGTCATTGGCTAAGTGACCATAAACAAGGTCACTTAGTCATTGATAGATGTTTATGTCTTCACTTTTCCAAAATCTAACTACTTAACAGCAGTAAAGTACTTAAAAAGTGGTGGTCCGTCACAAATGTTAATCTTGTCTGCATGAACATTTGACACTGAGTGGTGCTATGGACTCTGTGTTGGACTCTGCTCTGACTGAGTGTGCAATTAGAAGGGCATTTTGTTGCCAACCTCCACACTCACACGGTGCCTATATATAGGGCTGTTAATATCTAAACAGAGGACTATTTATAGAGAAAATGACATTTTGCCAGGGCACTACTGTAATTAAGAATTTGTTCTTAATTTATCTGCTTTAAAAGATCAAATAAAAAAAATAAAACTGGCTTCTCAGATTCTAGAGAAAGTTTCTATTTCAAGAGGTATTGAAAATACCATGTAGAGAAATAGAACTACAGTAAGATAACCATATCATTTATCAGGTGATCTAATTCTTCATGGACATGAATATTTCCTGGAAGAGACGTGTCAAAAATGGTGATGGCCTGAAGAAATTTAATGAAAAAAATGTGACAGTCAGTTTTTGTCGTTACAAACTTTATCACAGAAACATAAAATTAAGGATATAAAAATGGGAGGAAAACATGAAACCATAACACATGCACAAATAAAAATCAGCCTGAGATGGCCCAAACATAGTAAGCAAGAGGTGATTTGTGGGAGGACAGTACAATATCAAGCATGTTGGAGTACAGAGCCAACAGCATCCCAGACAACAAACGATGGTCTTTTTCTGTTATGTTAGACCCCATGTGGTCAGCAGCAAGATTGAAAATCTTTCAGATACTGAACGTGTGATGACAGGAAATGTTCTCTACACAATGTTTCCAGATGGGTCTAAAATTACTGAGTACTGAGAGGTCACGACCTGTGATTCTAAGAGGAGGCTGGACATATGCACACTTAAAATTATGCAGAACTAAGCCAAATATAAGTGAACCGTTTAATATAAACAAAACCTCTCATTTTGGTCTCTTGCCCAGATTGCAGGGTACAAAATGTTCCATTTTACAAATCTAAATAATGAATTATACAGATTCACAGATAAACTGTGGATCAGCAAGTTCAGTTTGATATTGAAATAAAAGAAATATTGTAAAGGGTTATTTTCATTTTCTGCTCCAAAGAACAAGACGAGTATTAAGCAGACCAACTTTCAGAGGAAGGTCTTGTCAGATTCAGTGACCTGTTCAGCTCACTGAGGACCCCCAAGATTAGGTTGCATGCATGTTTAACTGATGATCATGTTCTCATAAATATGAGAATGCAATATCATCCTCAATACAGTTCACAAAACTGCTGTAAAACTTGCTAAATCTTTCTCAACTAAGAAGTACTGATTGATATACAGTCTACACTCGTGTATATGAAATGCTATGTCATACTCTATATGTTTTCTGAAACCATGCACTATATCTTAAGATCTACTGTCTGTGCCACAGTTTGTTATTGTTAGTTCCAGAAAGCAGAATTCTGTAATTGGAACTTATGAATAAAAGTATAAAACCTGACACTAAATTATTACAGCAACGTCTTATAAGATATGAGATGATGACACTATCAGGCCCTAATGAAAGACAGGGTATGTATATTTTGCTGATCTTTTTTTTTTTAAATACAGTATTGTTTTATTAACTTTCATAAAAATATACAGAATTTTCTGAGGAGATGCTTACATTCTATAATACATATTAAACACAATTTTAAATGTAAAATCAAATAAGAAGGAAGTCATTTAGTATTTTTCTACCAGACTTTCATATCCTGAGCTCATATCCAAATTTAAAAGCATCATATTTCAAAAATTATGCTGATGGTTTTCAAAAATGTTATATCTATTTGACATGGAGATGCTGGGACTTACACTGAGGGACTTTGGACTGGCTATTACTGGTGATCTCAGGCAAAAACCTTTAAATAATTTCATTTCAAAATGTAAAGAATTTTTCTTCCATTCATGCTTCAGTTTTTTGGAATGCTCTTAAAATGAACAAAATTTCAATGGATGCTGCAGGAAAAGACGTGCATGTGTTATCTTTTATTGGTTATTGGCCTTTGGATGCTCTCCAGTACTTGTTTGCACAAGCTGTCTTAGCCATGGACACATTGCTAGAGTATCTGACAGCTCTGTCTCCACATGTCCATCATGTCCAGTCATGTGATGCTTCAGAGAAACTGAAAATGTGACAATCTAGAATCAGGTTAGTGCAGTGTAGAGAGGAAAAGAGATGACCCTCACAAACTGACGCGACCTTAATATACACACATATGCTCAACCTTAAACTTTCATGGTGCACTTGTACATACTGAACCCTCCCTCACTCTCGGTCTCTCTGTGCACCCCAAACACACCCAAGAGTCCTTTGAGGTTATGTTATAGCTGAGTTCTGTTCTGCTCGTTCTTTGCTACTAAATATAGTCTTCTGAACCATCTGTGAGAATGATTTTGTTCCCTTAATATCCCCATCAGCACTTTCAGCTGGCCTGCAGAGACTTCTCCCCCCGCCTTAACCCCCCCTCCCTATTCATGCTCCTAACCTCAACCTCCTCCTCCTCCTCCTGTCTTGACACCAACACTGCTGCCACCCACAACCCCAACCCTCTGGAAGATCTGCCATCAGAGAGCAGGGTGGGTTTTGCACTTCCCGTGGACCTGGGTCCAGCCATACGTAGGGTCAGGGGCACTGAGGGATTTGTAAACTTGTGATCGAGATCACCAGTATTGAGCCTTGGGTCTCCTCTTGTCTGTGTGGTATTTATAGGCCTGTCTCTCCTCCCAGGATTACAACAAAAACCCGGTGAGTGGATCTGCATCCCATCGGTGTGTTTTGTCCTACTAAACGGCTTGGATTTAATTTCTGGCTCCTGCAAAATGGGTAGAGGGGATAAAGATGTGCAACATGTTCCAAATAATAATACCTGTGGGTTCTGCAGCTGATCTCAGGGATTAATGAAAGACGAGCTCAACAACTCAGTACACCAGTGATTTTGCTTTTGATGAGAATGCTTTGGATTCGACCAGCGATTAAAGTAAAACTGCTTTGGGTGTCACTTTGCTGCTTTTAGATTTTCTTGGTACATCTTAAAATGACCAAAGGAATGGGTGAATGTGCTGACTATCCCTCTCTGTGGGCGTTGCAGAGATTTTATATGGTGTTACCGAACCCTGACAGGGGGGTCATAAATGTGAGCGCAAGGGGTCCCTAAGCTTGTAGTTATTTAAGGCAATTAAAAGGCTATCCAAAACCCTCCTCGTTAACATCCACGACTACTCCAGATCTTGCTCCTGTTTTGAGAGAGCTTCAAACATACACTTAGAATTGTTTTCTGGAGGTGTGTTTTGTGTCCTTAAGAGTTGTGTCGAGCCCATTTGATAGTTGAATGACGCCATTACACGTCGCTAAAATGTCTTGGCTGGAAATGGCTTTTAAAAATAGCTGCAGTGGGTTGAGTTACAGCCTGTAGATGTGATGTGATGTTTTGCCACTTGACTGGGCCTTAAAGAAACTGGTGAAAGCTGAAGGTGCTGATATACATGCAGGGAGACAAAAAACAGTGTAAATTAAATGCACAAGATTATTTAAGGGAAGTATTACTCCCACTTCCCCCACCTACATGTTCCCATGCAGGCTACAGATTGGGGAATACGATCAGATCCTATTTTATGATCTTGAGGCCTTACATTTCTTAGAGCAGAACAGCACCAGAATGCATCGATCACCAATTTCTGCCTGAAGCACAGCGTGCTTCTGTTTACGTTGACTGAGTCTGTGTACAGATCCTGTGTCCCCAAACAAAACTGAAACGCACTATAAGCTATATGTTTCCCTTGGTGCTGATATCTATTTCACTGGAGAATGCGGGGAATCTGAGGGCATGACATCCCCCTTGAACTTGAAAAATGAGCAGGGCCAATACTGTCTGTCTGTCTGATACGTTCACGTCCCCTGACTTTCAGGGGTTGTTGATGGCTGTAGGTGTTGATGGTGAAGTCTGTTCAAGTTTCTTTCAATTGTGGGAAATGTATCTTAAAACTGAAGCAAAAACACTTCCTGCAGTGTTTTAAGGAACAGTGTTATGTGAAAGATAACATATGCTATAACTCATATAATCAAGTCCTCAAGTTGCTGCATGGAAAACATTGTTTGGTTTAGTTTTTTCTTTTTAATATCTCTTTTTGCTTTAATCTTATTTTGTATTAAGCATTCTGAAATAGAAAAGAATTTTTGGAGAAGCTTTGACGTTACTTTGTTTTCGTCTCTTCAGAGAAAGATGTTCACTTTCATTAAATATATATTTTAATATGTTCATGGTTAAGTTTAAAATTAGTTGTTTTTTTCTGAATGTTTTAACACTAATACTCTTACTACTAACATCATGTTCTCTCCTGAACCCCCAGCCATGCCTCTGGGAACACCTGCCCCCCTAAACAAGCGGAAAAAGCTCTCCAAGATCATAACTGACCTATCACATATCACTCAGGATGGTAAGGCTGGCCTGAAATGACTTCAATATGAAACCAAATTCCATATGTTCAGTGCATCTATTTCATATAAAGACAGAACATATAAATAGATGGATGAGAGGTGATAGTTACTGTAGGTGAGTCTTACAGGATAAACAGGGTTATGTCTGCAGTATAGTAAAGTAAGTAAAATAGAAGTATAAAAAATAAGTCTAAATATAAAATATGGGTTGACTTTGTTGAGTTACAAGAATTAATGTATTTTGTCCAATTAGGATACCGTACATTTTTTTTTACCATCATCACTGGTGTGTAAAATGAAGTTGTAATAGTTAGCAAGTGAAGCAAATTTTAACATCTTTAGAGGTTGTGACTATAATTATGTCAGTATAACAAACCATCATCAGACAAGATCGATTATTGATTAATTTGAATCTTGTGATTCTTTCCAAGTCTTTCTCTTTGGCGGGTCACTATGAGGAATCCTTATCCTTGACAAACAAAGCATTTGTTTTCATGCACTTTGTTCATGAAGACGAATCATTTTGACAGTTGTGAATAAACATATCAGTTAATATATCACTAAAATTTCACTTCAATAAAATGTAAAAGATTTACAGCTTCTAAACTTTTTAGTAACATTTTGTTTCCACATTATGACATTTCTAAATGTAATGCTGGCTTGTTCGAATGTCCCTTACCTAGAGTACGAGTCCGAGCCTGAGGCATCTGAGTTCGACCTGGGAACAAAGATCAGAACTCCCAAAGACATCATGCTGGAGGAGCTTTCCCTGCAGAAAAACCGAGGCTCCAAAATGTTCAAGATGAGGCAGCAGAGAGTGGAGAAGTTCATCTACGAGAACAACCCAGATGTTTTCACCAGTGATTCGATGGTATATTTCTCTATATTCAATAAAGAACTGTGGCAATGTTTGAAGAAATTTCCAAGTCACATGGATATATTGATGTTTAAACCCTTGGCCTGATCACTCAAACCAGCTGTGCTTAGTAATGCTTATCTGGTGTAACTTCAAGAAGATGAGGCATGGTTTATCAGTAAATATAATGTATGTTCTATGCAGCATATGATTGGTTATATTGATCACGCTTTCTTTCAGGACAACCTTCAGAAGTTTGTTCCCTCTCTGGGTGGGCAAATTGGAGGTCAGATGATAAATCTTGGTGGGCATTTTGTGAGCAAAGAGGCTGGACAGCTGCATTTCATAGGCTTGCATCCCGGAGGAGGGGCCCCTGTGCCTCCTCCAAAGCCTGGAAGCAAAGGTGCAGGAGCAGGAGGAGCAGGAGGTGCAGGAGGACTGGAGGGGGGCGAGCATGGGAAAGGTGGAAAAGGTGAAGGAGCTAGTGAGTGGTCTCCACTAAAAGGTTGGTATCATTTTTGGAAGCATTTTGGGATTCTGTTTTATAGTCCAGCGGCTGTTGGTGCAAAGAGGATTTAAATATGTATCCACAAAATATCTCCCGAGAAGTGTTCAGTTTTGCATAGTGTTATCATTCACAGATGACAAAATGAATAAACATACAAAATATAAATACATACACAAATAAATACACAAAAAGATATTATTATACTGACTGAAAATGTAAACAAAAGACCAGTGTAAGCCGTACAAAAACCAAAGTGCAAAGTCCAATTTTCATCAGGCACAAAATTGCACAAAACAGAAGCATAAAAACAACACCACATTGTGCTGCTTTTACGCTTCTGTTCTGTATAAAGAAAACAAATAAGTGTTAATGTGCGAACTTTAGATGTGCTGGTAGGAGGATTTTTAAACAGAGTCATACACACATACAGAGAGTAGTATTGATCTTTGCATCAAAGTGAATGAGAATATTTCCCAAAATGTTTTCATCTACATAAATGATCCACAAATATCACTGAAACCAGCAAACAGACTGTTGAATGATTGATTGAATTTAATTTCAATAATTCTCTCTAGTGGAGGGTGTCATATTCTCTAACTGTGGACGTTTTCTTCACAGGAGGTGGAAGGGATGACGCCAAGAAGCACATTCATGTGACAAAGTATGTGTCACCATGGGAGAAGGCAATGAAGGGTGATGAAAATCTGATAGCCACTCTGAAAACCGCAATGCCTGGTCCCACTCAGCAAAAGGATCTGCCCAAGTGGAAATGCTTCAACAGGTACTTCCCTTAAGGCCTAACTTTATATGTGCTTTGTGACAAACAGGGGCTTTAATAAGCTTCTCACCTTGCTTTGCTAGGTGTGCCATCCCCTTTGGCGGCTTTGAGAAGGCCAACCAGTTCCTGAAATTCCAGCTGCCAGAAACTGAGACGACCAAAGAGGAGCCTGAACCAGCAGTGGTGTACCAACATGACATCGGCTGCAGACCTTCCTTCAACCGCACTCCTATCGGCTGGGTGGGCAGCAGCGAGCCCAGCAGCATTCATATGGAGACTGATGCCGTGCCCTTCGATGGAGAGACCGACGAGCTGTGAAGAAAGATTCATACTGTGATTACACTCACTGTGCAAAGACATACACACACGCAAGCATGAATGCATGCATACACATTCACACGGACACACACGATAGATGAGCTTACAATTAACTGTTATATTGATGAATTTGAATCTCTCAGTGTGGGTAACTGAAAGCGTACATGAATTGTGGTCTTATTTTGCTCTGTGTTTGGTTGTAAGGCAAAGAAACAAGCTATAGATGTTATGGGGAGATAAAACATCAAATGTTTATTTGTGAAGTTCATGAGTTGAGTCTAAACAATCCAGAAAAGTTGAGGAGAAGTTGCAGATTTTGTCAATGAGGAAAGAATGAATCACGTATGAAGGACAGATTTCTGTTATGTTACTGCTGTGCACGCTGTCTTAATGTCAACCTGTTACCATATTTGTTATTTCCCAGTGCCTTTTTTTGTTCTTAAGATTCTTGAGCTATGAAAACCCTACAAAGCTGTCTAATTCAGGATGCATGCATAGAGTCAGTTACTGATCCATTGACCTTCTGTACCAACACAGCTTCTCCACAATAAACCCTTTCAATTTGGAACAATCCTCTTTTGGAGTGATTAAAATGTCAACGGAAAAAAATGTTGTGTGTGTGAAAATCCTTTCAAATTAAATTTCCGATATTCAAATATATGCAAGTATACTTATGAGTAAGTACACATACGAAAAAGTACACTTTCATGACTAGTGGTGAGAAAAGTTCAAACAGCTTCAAAGTCAAAATATAAGGAGGGACAATTTTAGCGATCAGTTACTGATATCAACTGTATTTCCACACACTTTCTCTGCTCCATACAGCAAATTAAATGATCAGATTAAATCAGATTTTCATTTATTTTATCAGGCTATCAAGCCACTTGATGTTTCTCATTTATAGGTTATCTTACTATTATCATTTTTTCCACTTTGTTGGTTAATATGAAATATGTAGGATAAAACCAATGGTGGAAGAAATATTGAGATATTTCAGTACTATACTCCATTATGAATAACAGCCATAAATTCATAATATCATAGTAACACATATGTTTCAATCTGCTTATAGAATCAAAAATAAAAGTAGTCATTCGGCTGAGGCGTAATGAAATTATGGGATAATTATTACTGAAGCATTAGCAGCATTTTAATGTTTAGCTGCTTGAAGCGAATTTTCATTTTAATCAGTTGATATATTGCTGGGTCGTTCAGTCTTTAAAGGCATCATTTCAATTGACACTGTTTTGCTTTGCACTGTTTGCAAAAGTCTAGTAATAAAACAGAGGTAGCGAGTAGTATAAAAGTTATTAATTACAGTACTTCCACTTTCTGGCTAAAAGCAAATACAGACGAGCTCCTCCCGAACAGTTGGGGGCGGAAATGCTCTCAAATGTCGTTTTCCAGAGATAACAAAGACAAAGAAGAAGAATTCGTTACCTTTGAATGTTGGATGCCGGGTTGTTTTAACGTTATATCCTTCACCAGACCGTGAATCAACTATTTTCTGCCACGCAATGGACACCAGCTCAGTATCATTAGGTAACGCCGCAGCTCGTTCAAATGCTCTGCTAGCTTAGCTCACGTTAGCTAGCTGCCGTTAGAGCAGGGTCGCTTGCGGAAGTTTTCAGGTGGCCGAACAATATAGGAATAAAACAGCGAGATAGGCACGAAAACTTCATACACACACGTTGACATTGTCTTAGTGGTGTCGATATAGTCACAACAGCGAAGACGATGCCAGTTAACATCAGCTGGTTTTTCTTTTTTTTTCTAGTTTACGTTACTTTGTCCGTTTCGTGACGTCATAGCCCGCGACCTCTGGTGTTACCTAGCAACCGCAGTGATTGCTATATGCTAACAGTTTTGACACAAGTGTGCTAACTTAAATTAGCACGATGAAAATAATGCACGATTAATACACAATATTTAACTTAGAGACCTCTGGTGCCTTTCGCGACTTCTGTCAACAGCAGCTCAACATTTAACGGCTTATAAGGTTTGAAAGGAAGTGAAAGAAAGTACATTTGTGAAAAAGGAGTCACATTATTAGAGAATCACATTAACATCTTCAGCTGGGATAACATGTGTTTGTGTTTCCTGAGTCCAAAGTTTTTAAATATGATGGTGTCAACATTAAACATTAAAACATTATTACAGTCATATTGATTTTGTATGACCCTCTCACAGAGAGAGAGTTTTTGAAGTGTAGTGATAGATCAGCATTATAATGAAAATCCGTGCAGGTGACTTTGTGTTGATGTCTGTATGATGACAATTTCTGATCTACCTGCAAAAAGATTTTTTTACTGAAAACAGACATGTAAAAATATAAGTAAAGTCATTCCACATCTAATTTTAAGCAGCTGTCATGGTGCTATTTACAGCTTGTAGATCAGATTAAATGTCTCTGTTTCAGATACACTATTGCACAGAACTTTTGCCTGATGACCTCTAAACCAAAGGCACAGTTGGCAGCCCTGCCCTGGACAGAGATCCTTGCATATTGGCTGCTGTCCTTTGGCTCTCATCTGTACTCTTTCTACCAACTGCACAGGTTCTCCAAAGGTAAGGTAGAGAAACAGATATTAGTATGTTGATTCAATGAATTGAGAAGAAAATGTAAAGGGAAATGAAGCTGTTATTTCCTGTTTTGTGTCTCAGAGCATGAGGCAGGATTACAGAGGGAGTTCCAGCTGGAAAAGGGCATTCTCAAGGGGTTTAAAAGGGTAAGTTCAGTATTGAAAATGCTGATTAAAATCACAATCCTAAACAACATTATGGTGCATGTCACTAATTTAAGCTTCTTTTGTCTGTCACAGAAACTGAAAAGCTTCTTTCAATTTCAGTGTTTCAAGTTTTTCAGTTTGGTTCAAAGCCTCTTTTCAGCAGGATTTAGTTGTGTTTTAAAGGCCCGTGGTGACGTTTGTTGTTTTTGTCAGGACCCATCAGACTTTGAGTGGACTTTCTGGACTGAGTGGGCTAAGAAGTCTTTGCTGTGGACTCTGATCGGTCATGGTGTGATATCAAGGTTGACAGCCATCTTCTACCCCAAGGTAGGAAGCAGCTGCTACATTACTGTTAAGTAGAATATTGCTGTCAGGTTGGAGATGAGTCAATCCAACACATTTGATGTTTTGTCCACAGCTTAGAGTACCAGCACTCACAATATATGGCCTCTTGGCAGCCAGCAGTTTGTTGGGGCTTAAAGGTGTGAGTGTGCTGCTTGTACATCTGGGCCTGTCCTTTTCAGTGGCCCAACTGCGAAAACCTGTTCTATCATGGGCCTGTAACCTGCTGCTGCTCTGCACACTTCACATCCAACCACTTCAAGAAATCCAGGTAATTTGTCTCACCCATCTTACACCTGTCCATGATTTTAGAGGTGTGTCTTTTTCTCGTATTAAAAGAATAAAACTGACAATTGAAAAAATGTTGAACAGTTAACGAGAGCTACTTGCTGTGTGTCTGTATGTGTACTAGCATTGTACAGATTTACCATGTCTGTTATTTTATAGTATTATTAAATCAATTTTGAGAATTATTGATTATCACTAAATGTCATATTTGCAAAGAACACAAGAGGGCACAAGATGCTAGGGAATAGTACAGCCATTTGACCACTCAGCTCCATTACTCTATGTCCATACCACCAGATTGGAGAATTGAGTGAATTTATTGAAAGTGTACGTATCAACAATTTACAGGTACAGGTTGTTCGGACAATTTCCTGAGGATTAGAAGATGGTAAAAAACTCAGTGTCTTTCTACAAGCATTTAGAAATAACTACCAGTGAGAGGTAGTGGGAGACATGCTAACAGACAGTCCTCATTATGAATGATTATAAATGAAATAATAATCAAAACAAAGAGAGATTTTACAAAACTGCCTTTTCTTTCACACAATGAATTGCAGACCCAAAAATATCAAAATTTGGTTCTAAGACCGCAATTACACTCACTTCTACATTGATTGGTTATGATGGACACTGGCTCTTAGTATTTGGCTACATTTTAGAGTTTAATGTGAAAGCACCCTTAATTGCACAGTATCTGACACATCAGGCGTGGTTACAGCCAGGCAACTGTGCTCCAGTCACAATGGTTAGAAATTTGAATTTAGCAAGTGAAATAGACCTGACAGATGTGTGCATGCTTCTAAAAATCTGCCTCTTTCCCTCCTTTGCTCACTGTCTACACACACACACACACACACACACACACACACACACACACACACACACACATGCAATTGCATAGACTTGAGTCTTGTCTTCAAGCACGACTTCGAAAGCAATGATATTCCAGATGCTGTTACACAGGCCTCATTAAAAAGTTGTCTTAAGCATATGTTTATTAGTATGTGTTGACAGATTTTTGTAACCGGTTGCCTGAATCTGCTTAATCTGCTAATGTTGTCTGTGTCGCGTTATTTTTAAAAGCTTTTCTGAATTCAGTGTCAAACTGTCACCGTTAATATAAGGATTCTCCAGGAATGTGTTATAAAAATAATTGGCCTTCCCGCTGTGTTGTACAGAGGGGCTGGTATAAGACCGAGGAGGAGTACTATCTGCTGCTCTTCAGTGTTGCTGTCTGTGGTCTACGCTTCATCAGCTTCAGCCTGGAGCATTGCTGGTGCCCTCTGGACCGTGGTGGAGTTGTGCAGCTCAGTTGGTTGTTTTCATACACCTTCTATCATCCTTTTTTCTACAATGGGCCCATTATTACCTACAAAGACTATGTTGAGCAGGTAAGGGAGCCAAGAAAAGCTAATCCTGAATTGAACTGCAGTTTAGTCTAACATTGCCTCTTTTGTTTTGTTGTTTGTTTCATCAATGGTGGCTATTTATCCGAGGATAATATTGATTTTTATTTACTCAAATTTGTTGAGAAATAGCTACATTTATTTGATCTGATGTTGTCAGACTTTTTCACCTTTTCCTGTCTTTAGAGTATATGTATACATGCGAGTATCTATTCTTCTAGCTTTCTTCTTTTACAACCAGCAACCATTAACCACATGCTCACTGCCTACACTTGCAGATGCGGAGGCCTGCTGAGGCGAGTGACAGCGACGAATCTGCTTTTAGTTACTTGGTGCTCAGATCGGGACGAATCATACTGTGGTGGTGTATTGCAGAATACATGATCCACGTCATGTACATGCACTCCATCCAGTCTAATGAGACCTACTTAGAAATTCTTCCTCCTTGGGCCTTGGGTAAGTCTTTGTACTGTATGTATTTCTGTACTTGCTTATATACTGCAGAAGATTGAGGTTCAGCTGTAATGTTTCCCTGCCACTCCAGACACATGCTGAATATGTTTTTCAGATGCAGAATTTAAAAAACATGTTTTCCCCACAGGATTTAGATGGTTCTGAAACTCCATCAGATATGCTGATTACAGACTCATTGGCCTTGATTCATAATCCAGTCATCAAGATCAGTGGTGTTATTTTGTTTATTCTTTAACTGGAATCTGTATTTGTTTGCTTTAGCATTTTTTTAAAAATTGAAGAGATAACCACCCTATTAGTTAATTTGTAAATTTCAGCAATAGAAATAAAATTTACTTAACTTTTAACTGAGGACAAAGAAAACTTATCTTAATCATTAAGAAATAAATATTAGTTTGAACATCTCCTTCTCCCCCTGTCACAGGCGGTCTGGCACTGGCCCTTGTCCAGTTCTTCTATGTGAAGTATCTGGTGCTGTTTGGCCTTCCATCCATGCTGGCTACTTTGGACAAACTAGTTCCCCCAAAGCTTCCTCGCTGTGTCAGCATCATGTACAGTTTCACAGGGATGTGGAGGTAAGATCACACAGTGCAACCAACACCAGTTAACACCACTGACATAAATAAAGCATTATATCGATCTTGCAGCATTCCTTAACACTTTAGTGACTGGAAAAGTTGTAGCTATTCCCTGGTATTGTTGAGGAAAGGGTACATTTAAACTCAAGTGCCTTAAGTGCCCACTGTGCTTTGGCAATAAGACTGGTCACAGTAAATTGTCTCATCTTCTGTCATTATGTGGCAATCAGCACAACAGGTCACTTCTGTGCCAGGAACATTGTATCACTCTTTCAGGCTCAAGCTAAAATGGTTTGTTCCCTGGGAGCTTTTGTAGGCCACATCTTTTCTTTTCGTGAAGAAAAACAGGTTTGTAGTCACATTGCTAAGACAACAAAGTAAATCATGAATCAACAGAAAACCAGTATATATGTGAAACTTACCCAATAGAATGCCAGTTATAAATGTGTGTCTTTGTGTTTAAAAGGGATCTGACAAATACCAGTTTCAGCATAATAGCATAAAAGAGAATGTTACTTCATTTTCAGGGTTAAGTCAGTGATGGTTTGACTCAAGTTTATAGAGAAATACACACACACACACACCCCACATTGAGTATTTTCCTTTCTGTCACGCCTTCTAGCGCAAAGAGTGACCATTATGAAAGAACATGTCATTATGATTGCTACATTTGTTAAGCCCATTTCACACTTCTGTGACAAAGCAAAGAAGAAGACTATGCCTGGTTTATGCAGAAGGGGTCACAATTGCTCAAGATAATGAACACACACATTGCAGTGCTTGTTACACAGGGCTAAAGCACCTTAATCAGGAAGACTTCAAATATAAAAAGGGTCAAGACAACAAAGTTTCTGTTTGGAAAAATGCTTCCAGACATTCAAGTATAAGCAATAATGAGCATTTTAGGTCGTATGTGTTTACCATTTAGCTTTGAAGTCCTCAAGAAGTGGTGTGCATCGCATCAATTCTGGACAAAGAAAATGACTCCTGGCTGTTATACTGCAATATATGCTGTTATAAACTTTCAGTTGTTAGTATTATCAGGTATTCAGTCTACAGCAGTCAATAAATCCTGCCTTCATGAAGGTTATAATCAGCTTTTGTTGAAACTGTTTTAGCCTGTTTTGGAGGCTGCAGTTTGTGGTTTTGTTGAACTGTTTTACTGAGAGGTGTTATTTTGTCCAAACCATTTAACAACATGTCTCACTATCAGATTTCACAAAATGCTTTACATAAGACAATAGATCAAATAGAATGATGTTCATAAAGGTAAATTAACACCTCTCTAAAACAGTTAAAACTGAACATTATAACATGCATGAAGGGAGGTTTTGGTGCAGGACTGTTGTATTAGACTGTATTAGTTTTAGCTAGGTGTATCTGATGAACTGGAAACTGAGTATGGACAAGGTTTAGACTGAATAAGTAAGCAATTAAATGCAAATCTCATGCTAGGCAATCAGAAAGCAGCATTTAACGGCAAGTAAAATCTGATTTCCTTCATTTTTATGCTGTAAAAAAAATTGAATATCACAGCATTTTATGTCAATTCACTCTCTTCCTAAATGTAATTAACAATTAGAAAATGTCCTCTTAATTTAGAGCACATAAATTTGAGATGGAAGGCTGCGTGTTTGGTTTTGCAGTAAAAATGCACAGGCTGTAGACTAGATTGACCAATGTGCTGACACCGATGCACTCCAATCCAGCCCGTGTGTGCTGAGCTGGCCAACGTTGACAACATTGATGGAATGCATAAAGCTGTCCACTGACATCATTGACAAAACAGCTTCAGTTTATAGGCAGCGGGGGAAAAAAAAAACCTAAAGCACCTTTTCTAATCTTCTCAATGACAAAGAGACACACATGCATCATACACAGTGCACATGCCTCAGTGATATGCAGCCCAGTGCTCAGGTGTTTCTTCCTCAGTGCTATATTATTATGTAAATTTGTGACTCAGATATGCTTTTTTTTGGCTCACTCTCAGGCACTTTGACGAGGGTCTGTATCGATGGCTCATCAGGTAAGAGGCACTTCATGAGTGGTGGACAAACTAATTCAGATGTTAATGCTGACTAAAAATATGAAATGTCATCCAAATCAAATAACAGCTATTATCTTTCTGGCTGTTGAATCTGTCTATCTTTCTGTCTGTTATCTGTCTGCCTATCTATTGCCTGTCTGTCTTTCTGTCTGTCTAATCTATTATTCTGTCTGTCTGTCTTATCTGTTTTAGCTCTCCATCTACTGTCTGTCTTTTTATTGGTATCTATCTATCTATCTATCTATCTATCTGTATATCTATCTGTATATCTAATCTTTTTCAACTGTCTACCTATATATTATTATAGCTTTATGTCTATTTATACTTGTCTATCTACTGTATTTAATCACACTCTATCTGTTATTTATTGCACACTTACTGCTAAGAGCTCATTTCCTGCAGGGCACTGAACTTGTCAGTTGAATAACCTTAAAAAAAAAGGTGCCATCCTCCAGCTGCCTGCCCACATGTTTCATCATAATGGACAAGGATGCTGCATTTGCATGTAGGCTTTCTCATGATTATGAGGTTGCATGTTGTTGGTGAATAGTTCTTCTGTTGTGTTCCTGTTCCTGCACCCTGGAGAAATGCCTCCTTGTTTAATATGTGCATATGTAATGAGAGCATTATGTGTTTGCTCACTTGTACTTTGGACAATGCACATTATTAGTTCGTCTGCTTTTAATGATGCACACTCGGCTGAATGCAGCCTATTGGGGGTTTATGGTCTGCTTGGTAGACGCGGGTTGCTACATTAAGGCAACAGTACAGTTGCACGGTTGTCAGGAAACACTCTGTGATATTCTTTGAAGAGGTTCCCTTGTCTTGTTTGCTAATTAGTTTTTGCGATGACTGACATGTATGACGGTATACACGTACATCCGCCTTTCGGATTAACGTTAAAGATGAGTTCAGAATGGAATCATGCCAGACTGTTAAAGTAGCTTCAATTAATTTACTAAAGATCCTAGGATTTAAATTGCGAATGCAAGTTTCCATTTTAATCTGTGTCCATTGGAAATTGTTTTCTCCTGCTTAATGGCATCACTTGCAATTATCCTACTGCAGATGCAAAATGATACCCGTGACACAATGCCCCGACGTTCCTTCTTGTGAAAGTGCTTTTAAAGAGGTTTTAATGCAGCTGAAATTCTGTTGAAATTGTCTGAAGAGCGCTAGATGAGTGCGTAGGTGTTAAATGATGTGCTCTCCATGACTCACTGACACCTCGTCTCCCTGGGCAGCTAAGTGGCTCATTCTTCACCATTCCATTACGCTTTCCCTGCCTGTGTGCCACTGTGTCTCAGGTTCTCTGATTCACACGCATACAGTTATCGGCCAACAAAAGAGCTCTTACTGGCTGTTTGATTGAGTTATTGCAGCTACGACATATGAGAAGGAGTGTTTGATCCCGGATCCTGGGGAATATTAGTTGTAAATAAATAAGTGGAGGCATGGGTTGGGTTGCAGCATTTAACTTCTGGTTGCACTAAAAGCAAGAAAGATCAAGTTAACTGTGTGTCTCTATTAGAGCACAGAAAGCAATTAGTTGTTGTTATAAAGCCTGTATGATGTTGTTTGTACCATCTGCTTGCAGTAGTCAAATGTTTTATAACACATTGATTATTCAGGGTATTAATGTATATCTTGAAATTATCATATTTTGATTAACATCTGTTTAGAATCCATCTCCATCTAAATAATTTAAATAGGTGGAACGGAGCTCAGTATGTTCAGGTATTCAGTTTGCTCTTGCTCTAACACTCTGGTTCCTCTCCATCTGTTTTTGCACCTACTTTCATCCTCCAATATGGCCAAGCTGGCCACTCTATTTAAGGCTCAGAAAATGCTGGCTCATCTTTCAGGAACATTGATTAGCCACAGGGTGGCTGAGATAATTAGTTCCCTGCACAGCAACACTAGACATAACGTGATGTTTGTTTCTAACTGTGTTGGTGTGATGTAGCATGTTGAGACTCTTGATACCTCTGGGACAGACGAGGTTCTCACAATATCTGAGACCATTTTTCTTCACGGCGTGCACCACATTCTTTACTGATTGGTGGGATATTATTCACAGCAAGTGGGCTATCACATGAAATGTTATCTCATTTAAACCACAGAAAAATGACAGGCACTGGTTACATGCTAGATATTTGCTGTTTTAGAAATTATCTTGGGAAAAATATACTTTGTATCCTCATGAATTCACCAAACGTGGCAGCTGCTGTGATGAATAAAAGTCAATTTAAGGTAAAAACTGGGTATGTCAAGGGTTTGGTGTGAATCACAGAAACCACTTTGGAATCATTAACCCAGTAGCAGCATTATTAACAACTTGGAAGGATTGTTATTCCCGGGAGTTCCTCTGTTTTTGCACTGGATGTCAGAACAACCTTTATTTGATTAAAAATCAATGAAAAAGACATGATAATTTATCTGAGGGGCAGACCAATTTACCAGTGCACTGTGGTGCCATTTTCAACCCCCCTTTGTTTAATATCTGCACTCTTTACTGGCTGCAATACATTTGTGTCCAGTTCTAACTAAAGATCTTGTATTTACTGTTTTCTTTGTGTTGGACATCTTATAATCTCCTTCTTTAATATCTAAAGAGCTCTTTTATTTGTTCTGACTGTGTTTAAAAATTTATTTTTCCATGTTATGCACTCATGTTCCAGATACATCTATGTGCCACTGGGAGGTTCACGACACGGTCATCTTTACAAAATGTTATCCACTGGCCTTGCATTCGGCTTCGTCTGCCTCTGGCACGGTGGCCATGACTACTTACAGTACTGGGCCCTGATGAATTGGGCTGGAGTTCTGGTGGAAAATGGACTGAAGTCACTTCTCGCCTCATCTTTTATTCGATCGATTGTTGTGAGTTTGAAATCCATGTGTTTACCTTTGACAGTGCAAAAAAACATTAAGTTAAAAGAGATTATATGTATGTAGATAAAATTCCTGTCAGTTCAGATGTGTGAACATGATGAACTCTTTCCTATAGCTGGAAATAAAGGGGTCATGTAATGTGATTTAATAAGAGATAATGCCTGGAGCTGCTTCCATCTAAGTACAGGCAGGAGACTAACTGGTTGGACCCTGTCACATCTAATTGGCATTTACACTTAACACCCGACATTAACGTGAGTAAAAGACTGTTTCCAATACATTAACAGTAGAGACATTCAGGCTATTTTCGCTTCTTTGGCCTCTAGACTTTGGAGAACGTTCATGTTCTCAATATAGTAATTAAGTCTGATGACATGCTTTGTAATCCTCCTAGTTTATGGTCACAGAGTTCATTAGTGCCAGGTGATTTGCTGTTCTTTGTTTTTCAGATTTACGATGAAATTTTCTCTTGTGACTTCTCTGCAATTGACTTATTTATTTACTGATTTCCCAGGAGCAGAATTTCTCTGTGGCAATGGAAAGGCGTTGCATTGCCCTTCTCTCTGCCTTCTCCACTGCCATGCTCATCCTCTCTAATCTTGTGTTCCTTGGGGGGATACATGTTGGCAAAATCTTCTGGAAGCGTGTCTTCATTCAAGGTAGATTGCCCTCAACAACACTCACTCAATAGGATTCATGCAGGCTTTTTTATTTTGCAGGATTCTTTGAGCTGGCATTTATAAATTTGTTTCCAATGTGAAGTATCAGTATATAATTTAACAGTTTAGTTGCATTTTGGGACGTTTCACATTCTCTTCCAGAAGTGACAGCAGCTGAAGATGGTATGTCTAATGCAACAGTCAGAGAGAGGCCAGCTCACATAGGCGGAAAATAAAATCATAAATAAAATATAGTAGCATGATTAAAAATGCTGCTCTTCACTAGCTCTGTATATTTAGTGGTATTTTTAGTGGCTGTGGAGGCTCTGGTTGTACTGGGGCATTTTACACATCTGCATGGACAAACTCTCCCAAAAACACAGAGACATCTGCTTCATGGTTGTGCCAGTTCCTGTTTTGCTCCCTGTGTCTTTTTTTGGCTCATTTGGTACCTAAAGCAAGATGGCAGACTCTCCCGAAGCCTTTCTACACATGATAAGCAGTTTGAGCTGCACTCGCCGCTGGGTTGGGCACCGAGTCAGCGCCAAGAGCTCAGCTCAGTTCTGATACGTCATCATATAATACATATGAGTTATTAATAAGATCTGTTAATTAATTCTGAAATAAAAAGTTTACCCATTTTTAAAGCAGCACTAATTGATTTCTTCAGGCCATGTAGGGGCATAGAAACAAGCAGTTACCAGAGCAGTGACATTATCTTATGATATTAGTACCACAAAGTTGGCTATTTACACATCCAGCAGACACAGATAAGCACTAGAGTTTATTTGAAGTTGTGCTTCTGGCCACTGAACCAATATTTACTCCCCTTGTAGCTCCTTCATTGTCTGGACCAGCTCCTGAAGCAAATATGTGGCTCTTTAGCTGCTAAATGTTCCACTATGTTCACCAAATGTTCAACTGCTGAGAGCCATGGGGCTGAATCAGAACAACAACGTTGCAGGTTGTAAAACCAAAACAATGTGCTAAAAGATGCTGAAGCACCATAGAAGCCTTCTTGATCCATTACTCCCTGCAAACTGACCTGCTGTTAAGCAATGGTGAATGTCTTGTTTAGAGATACATTGATGAACAAAAGTGTTAAGTGCTAAGCTCACTGCCACAAACACATACATTCCCTGTGACTACTTAATGATAAAAGTCAACTCGTGTTTTTGCCAGTTCAATGCTTTTAATGTGAAACTGCAGCAGTAGGATAGAAGATTTTTTTCTTCAGACTACAAATATATAATAATTATTGCAGTATTTGCATTAGTGGGATAATGGCTCAGTCACTATTGTGTTGCCTCATTTGGCAATAGATAGTGACTTAATAGATATTTGTTTAAAAGAAAATATTCTAGATTATCACTTTAAGCTTTGTGACAGTAAAAAAAATAGTTGGAAGTCTGGCAGGCTCACAGCAAATTGTGCGTAACGTTATACTTCTTCTAGCACTCCTGACCCCTTTTACACACAACACTGCAGACTTGGTGTAAATAAGTTAACAGAAACCTAAAAATAAGAACAGGGTGTTTGAAAATACCATTTCTGTTATGAATTATTCAGAGTAAGGACTGGAAACTAAACTGAGAATCTCAGTTTGCTTTTATGGTGATTCATTGGGACCATTATAAAACTAAAAATAAAGATGGCACCGCCTGACCCTTTCTTAGACTGTTTATATAGCAGGTCGAACAAACCTTTTAATGATTGTGTTGTTTTCACTGAGCGCTTGTGTTTTTATACTTTAAATTGAAATATAATGCATCCAGAAAAGCTGCACAATAAACCACTGAGGCGGAGCTGTGGTTTGCTTCATTAACATGAGATCAATGCTTTTAAATCAGCCTGTCTGGGACTTTTACTGGTGCAGGCAGTAGCGAAATTGCACTGTGGCCTCTCTAGTTCAAATACAAATTCCCAATCACGCAGTGTCCATGGTCGTATGTGTTGCCTGAAGATGTGTGAAGTTTGCTGCGTATTTTATCTATCTATTATCTTCACATGCCGCAGACTGTGCGTAAGATCAATCTCAAAAAGTCATAGTACACATAAATCTCATCTCATTTCAGTGGTTATTCTTAAATGTAAGATGTAAAACTTGTATTTTCTCTAAACATTTGAATATATTATAAAGTAGGTACTTTTTAATGTTTTTATGTAAATAACAGTATTTTTCTGGTAAAGAGATCACAATTCATCCTGATGGAGACATGAATGTCATATGCCATATATTGATATACTGAGACTGAGATATTGAGACATTTTTACCAAAAATCAAATGTGAACCTCAAGGCGATGCTAGAAAAGAAAAGGGGATCTAAAGTCTGCAGGATTCATCCTCTGGGGACAATGAATTTCTGTACAAAACTTCGACAGACTTTGCCATTCCTGGAGTGTTTCCTCTAGCATGGCTAAATAAAAAAGCTCCCATTTGCTAATTTACTGACCCACACATGAATTGTCCCTTGTTTCCAACAGTCTAATGATAATGGGAGAGCTGAACAAAGTTGTCATTTTCTACTTCACTGAGAATCATAGTCTGTAATCAGCTTTATATTTAGTTTTGAGTTGCCTCTCTGCGAGTGGCCTTTTCACCTCATCTGAACTGGAAGCACTCAGTTAATCAAGTGGCAAAAGAAACTGGTTTAATCACAGCACTGGTTGATTAGACCCACAGTAACATTCAACTGGTGGAAATAGGTTACTCATTTAATTTTTAACAGCTTCTTCTAAAACAGCTGAGCCTGGAAACAACTCCAAAATTGCAAGTAGTATCTGACACACTTCTCAGTCAGTCCTTTAAGTTCTGCTTTTGACTCTGTTAGTTTGTAGTCTGTAACAGTGTAAGTTGGACGACTTGTTGGAGAACGTATTTTTTCACGCCGAGGGTGTTAATGAAATTTACATACCTGCTAAGGAACGGCGGTGGGACGTCTTGGCACGATGGCGAGGCTTACTCATGGTCCCTGTGTTAAAAGGACTGAATGATTCATTTAGATGTCAGAAATGCTAAATATTTCAATGAAACTCATTCACATTTTATGTAATGTCTAATTAATTCACAGGGCATTAGCAATTACCTGGCATTTACTGTAAACATCATCAAAAGACAAAAGCAAACAAAATATTTCCCTGCACACTTAACTTCTGTGTTGTGCAACTATCATCCAAACACGTCTTTTCCAGCCTCAGCCCCTGTAACCTCTCTCTTCCGCAGACAGGAAACGAACAGTACAGCTGTGCATGAAGCAGCACGTGTGTATGTGAATTGGATTTTGACATGAATAGGAAAGAATAGACCATTGAAAAGCATTGTGGGTGCAGGTGCAGATTACTGAGATAATCTGGAGGCAAGCCAGTCGGGGAGGAGGTGCAGACAGCTGTCCTTACCTGCCTGCTCGACCCTCTAAGAAGCAGCTATAAATAGAAAAAGAGAATAACCGTAACACAGCACAGTACAGCAGAGAGAATGGACCAAACTACTACTGTCGGTCTAGTTCCTGTAAGAGAATGCAAGTCTTTATGTTTGTTACATTGAAACACATGGACATGACAGTTGCATTTTAGCTGAGTTTAAATTTCATTCATCAGTGTTAATAAAGGAAAATATGTCCTGATTCAGTTTATAATATAGTATAATCCATTTTTTATGATTTCTTGTTACAGATAAAATAAAACAGACGAGTACACTGCCTTTCCTTTCTTTTCAGGCTGGTCTACCATGGCCCCACCTATGCTGGCGTTCCTCTACTGCTTTGCCCAGATTGGACTTGAGCGGACTTCTCACCCACCATGAGTCACCTTGACTTTGTGTCAGGGTGAGAATCCCTGCCACCGGACAACCACAACTACCTGCTGAGTCCAGTGCCTTGTCCTCACCAGCCAGCGTCTCTGTGGCGAAGCTGGCTCGCAGCCTCAGAGCCCGTCCAAACCTGGCTGAGATACAGCTGAGCAGCCACTTTTCACAACCTGCAAGACCAGGCAAAATCTGTCTGTAAGATAAGACTTACTGGATCAGTGTCGATTCTTTCTAAGGAGAGAGTTTCCTCTACTTGGAAAATGTAAGTGCACACAAAGTGTAATAGAATGAGTGGAAAGCTGTAATGTCTCAGTAGCAGCCTTGGCAGTGTCAAGTTTTCTACCCAATAAGCTTCACCGAATCACTGTTATTCTAAGAAACTATATAAGAAAATATGGACCCTGAATGTGTCTTGGTTATATGACTCTGATAAGGCATTGCTCAGTGGTGCAGTAAACTGGACAAATGCTAATTTTAATATTTATCGTTGCCACAAAAGCAATGTCAGCAGAGAAGAGCGAAGCAGCAACAACCCTATCAATGTCATTATTTTCTCTATAGATGTAATTTGAGTAAAGTAGAATGACTCCAATATGAGTAGATGTGTTGCTAAAGAGGTTTAGAGGGACTGTGGCTTTTAATTCAGCACACTAACAATGGCAGATGACATTACCCTGTACCAAACGATCGAGAAAATAATTTGCAGATTAAATCGCTAATGAATGTTATTCGCAGCTCTATTGCGTTTCATCAGGTTGAGCCGTCTAGAAAGTGTGATCAGGCAAAAAGCAATCTGATCCTCTTACTATTCACAGTAAGAAATGCAAACAGCTTCAGGGTATTTCTTCCAAGGATAGTTTAAGAATGGGTGAATTTTAAGTCAGAGGTGCCATCGCTGAGATTCATCATTAACATAAAACTCACATTGCATTTATTCCTCTGCACTCAACAATAAGCTGCTGGAAAGATTTGTAACTGTCTGACCTGCAAAGTTCTGTAATTTTTATCTTGATCAGCTGTGAATAAACAGTCTTATGATTAAAGTACAGTGTAATCTAGAATTGTTCTGCCGAGCCTCAAGTGTTTCCATTAGTTGATTTCTGTTCTTGGATTATCACATCGTGAGTGGCACTAAGTAGGATCAGTGTGAGCTGGGAGGCAGGGGTGTCAGCGATGAATCCTCTTAAATAAGCACAAAACTGTGAGGTTTATCTGACCTAAGAAGATCAGCGGGAGAATGCACCTGCTGAGTTACACCTTCTTAGATAAACACTCCAGCAATGGAAGATGAGCTAAAACACGACTGACATTCCTCACAGGTCACAACGGACACGATGCGGCACTCTGAGAACTGACAAGGTGCAGTATGTATAAAATATTTATTATGAATAGTACAGTATGTCACAGTTCATAACAAAGAGTTCCCATTGTGCTTGAAATAGTTACATTTCTCATCACACGACATGTGAACATAGAGGCATGTGCATAATACATAAACCATACATCAAATTCAAACTTTTCTCTTTCTTAGGAATCTAAACATTGCAATATTATTTGTGCATATACAGTATATATAGATGTAGGGTTTTATAACTAGGCAGCTTTCTAGGGCTGACCACAAAAATAGTTCTGTGTTCAAATCGTTTCAAAGGAGCGACAGTAATTTGGATAATTAACGCAGGCCTGAAAAGGGGCGATATTACGAAGGCACAGAGTTGCATGCTTCTGAGTAGCAATCAAAGCTAATAACTTTAATAATATTAGGGTTAATGTAATGAAGCTGTAGTGCAGTTCTGTAAAAGTTCTTTTCACTTTTTCATTTTTTTATCACCATATTTTTTCCTTTAGAAATGTTACAGCACAGAATTACATATTGCTTTCAAGGGTCTCGTCTCTGAGTCTTAGAGTGCGCCTACATCCCATTTTAGTAACACATATTTATGGTGTCGATAGAAAATTCAACCTCTTGAGACAGGCCTAAGTGAAAGTACCCTCTACATGCCATCTTTGTTGTTGGGCTTCAAATAGTGGCACAAGATCAGATTATTAGCTGGAACAGATTTCATCTTTTTTTTCTGATTATTATGAAAAATGAGTCGGATCTGGTTCTGTTGCTGTTGGATACTATACGTTTTCAGTATAAATATAACCATGAACACAGTACCTCCAACAAAAAAAGACCAAATTTACAAGGTTCATAGGTTGCGTCATTCAAAATAAATTTACAAATATTACCAGTTCTGTCATTCATCTGTGTCAGTGGTGAAGTGAAACAGCAGTTTGTTGTGGCTAAAAATGTCCAAGAAAATGATCGACATTTTCCACAATGTCACAGTAATCTGTTAAAATAAATATTTTCTGTGTGGGTTTAATATGATTAAATCACATATATAACAAACAGTCAGCACCTCAATAAATTATCGTTTTAGCATTGTTGTTATTGAAAGTCAGAGCCGGCTAAAACGTTTTCATTTGTTTTAATTCATTTAGCAGCAGTAAACATTTGACCTCTATTCAACATATTCACACATCGGCAATTATTTTCTGACCTCATGCTCAGGGTGGGAAGCTCAAATGCTGGTATCAAAAGGATAATGTACTGCTGTGTTTCAGGCTACAATTCGTATTAATGCAGGGAATCTGATTATCATTTCATCACTTCCAGATTGATCAGCAACTGAAAAGACAACGGATAGTAAAATTCTAAGAGACATCAGGTAAAACTACATATTAGATACAGTATTAAACAGCTAACATTACTGTTTGATAGTGTTACATGATACTTTTCTGAAATCTCAATGCACATCTTGGGCATATTTATCTAAGCCTGGAAGTAAAACACTAGATGTAATCAAGCTCTGTCAGATTGTGGCAGATTGCAGATTAGTTTAATTGTGTAAATCCAAAAATTTGTTGACAGGAATTAAAAGTAATCTCCTCAAAGTCATCACTTACAGGAACCAGGAACAGAGTTATGATGCTGCAACCAATAAATAATTTGAATAAGAGAAAGAGTTTCTGTGTAGTTGTGGGTTCATGAACTGAAATTTGTCAGACATCAGTTATAAATTGTGTGACCTGAACTCAATGCTCTGCCAGCGATAACCTTTTAACAGATGTGTTTGTGGTTTTTAAGATTTTAAGTCAAAACTTAAATATTGCTCCTGCCTTTTCATCATTTTCACACCCTCTCTTTCACGAGGGTGACTAAATTCCTCTTTTTGCCTCTTTCTGATTTCTGAACATCTTACTCATGTGCGAGCAGCAGCTTTATGAATTCTCTGTGATGAAGTGGTCACAGCAATGTGATTTTAGTGCTTTTCCCTCTCTGAGAGCGAAATTCCTTGTGAAAGCAGACCCATAAAGACCCACAAACACTGACTCTAAACCAAATGACTTCTCACGTCTGCGATGCCCATTTACAATATTTTTAGATAGCTGAATTTTTGATGGGAATTGAGCCACAGAATGTGCTGGAGAAAAACCCTCAGCGTCTTTTTTCCTCTCTGCTGTGTCCATCTCAGCTTGTCTTGATAAGAGAGAAGACATGCAGGGAGCATAAATTATCCATATGAATAATAAATTATATAGAATAATGGCTATTCTTTGCCATGAAAAAGAATACATTTACTGTAAGCTAAAGATAGATTGTAGCAGAGCAGTGAAGCTCCTGTTTCTGCCCAAACCCCAAAACCACTTTTGAGTCTTAATTTGTTTTAGAAATACAATGACTACTGTTAATATCAGTGATAGTAAACAGTATCTGTCAATTTATTCTGGACATCATTAGCAGCAAAAAACGACTGTTTTAAAAATGAGTCATATTAGAGAACTTCCTTCCATTAGTCATATTTTTTTTAAGAGCATCAAGTTTCAGCACAAAATACTAAAACAGCTAAATATGAATAATTATTGCTTGATACCAGAACTCATGGCTCTGCTTTACGTCCTGTTTGATGCATCGTCTTCTGTGGACTTGTTTGATTTAATTTATCATTTATTGTGTTCTTCTGTTCCCAATGTCTATTCTCTATCCAGTCGAACAATTCAGCCATGGGGCAAGAAGGATATATGTTTGAGTAGTGTTAACTGTAGGTATAACATCTGAAACAATCCAGATCTCAAAGAATTTTAAACATCTATTTTGTGATTGTGTAAGTTGTAAATGATGTTTCCTTTCCGGTGAAATTGACTGTGTTAAAATGTAATTTATGTTACATTAAATTGTTTTTTGGAAAGTGGCTGCTCTGTAAGTAATGTGTTCTAAATGCTTGTTTTCCTTTTCCCGATAATGAAATGACTCATTGTTTAAACATTTTGGTTACCTGCTGTGCAAGTAGTAGCTTAGACAGTAATTGATATTGCCTCCAAATATTGTCCTCAAATAAACCAAAGTCATGGTCATGAAAGAGATTGCCTGCATTTCAAACATTTAGCCTGAACACGTGCGCCTTGCTCGGTTTCACATTTTCATTTTTTTTCCCCCATTATTAATCGTCAGCGTATATCTGGTGTCATCAGGATGTTTTTTTTCTTTAGTGCATGTAAAGACAAACACACATTAAATCATGCCAACGGGTGTGACAAATCTAAACATGTAAAAAAAAAAAAAAAAATCACCCCTGAAACAGGTTCGAGTGACCATCTAGATTTGGTTACATGAGCAAACCTTCACTTTGAACTTTTATTTTACATAAATACATTTTATTTTAGAAATATGCAAAAGGGCATTCCTTATGTTCTTGACAGGTTTAAAACGCAGTCAGGGGCTCAGCCACTATCAGTCCATCTGCATTTCCTTGCTACGTCAAAGCTAAAAATGCATGGCTCTCGTACAGTGTATATGTCACATGTTTCTGCATATGAGCATAAAAAATAGTAGATATCAGGAAAGATGAATAACGTGCTCACTGCTGCCACACCAGCACTACATTTGTCATGAATCCTGTTGTTTATGGGAATTGTAATCTGCTGAAAGATGCCTTTGAAAATCTGATTGCTTGGCCGGAGTTATTCATTATATAACTCATAATGATCCTGGCAGTTGATATAATAAAAGAGTTCATCAATTCCTTGAGGAAATTACTCCGAGACTGTTTCAACATCTGCAAAGACCGTCCTTTTTCACTGGCACGGTGAAATAATCGCTGTGCGGCCCCAATTAATCAAATATGCACCATCTGCAATTTGAGGCGTCCACACGTCTATTTTATGTGACATGCAAAGGAATCTTATACAGATGATTCAGTAACAAACCAGTGGATCATGCTGTTTCTATGGGAGCCTTTCAACAGAGATGCAACTATGAGATGTTCTTCTGTTGAGACTCTACAAATCTGACGTGGTTAAACAGATTTTGGACTAAAACTGCTCAAGATATTTTTCCATTATAGTGCGATGGAAAAATAAATCGAACCTATGTACAAACAGAGCTGTCAGTGTTTATGTAACCTCCGAGTGTTACGACACCAAAATCTGGGCTACGACCTCGTCTTCCCGTGTTCACCAACAGGCACACCCCCCTACCACGGAGGCCAGTGTGTCTTATAGACCATGTCGCTGCCTAATCTAAATGGTGCCTGGTGCAGCCTCAGCTATCCGAGTAACCTCAGTGTTACCAGATTCCAGCTGAGTAACAGAACTGTTACCTGATGATTCTTCCATCCTTCAAGAGAAGATGTCCTCTTTGTCCACTTCTGGAGAAGCAGGTCTAGAAATGTCAAAAAGAGGCTGTGGCGAGCCAGCACTTGATTTCCTCGCTTTGAGGAGTTGAAGTGCTTCTGCGAGTTGCGCCTCGAGGCCGGACATTCGAACGTTCAGACTCTTCAGGTCGTCCTTCAGCTCCAGCTTGAGCTCCTGAAGCGAGGCCTGAAGTGTTTGCTCTGGGATGGGGTAGAAGGCGTGCCTGGACTCCGGAGGCTGGGTGGGACTTCGGTCCTGAGGCGTCATGCGGAAGTCGCCCGCTTTGTCCAGCCGCAGGTCACTTTTAGTGATACCGCTGTCGCATGAGTCCGTCTTCTTTAGAGACAATTGTGAGTCATGCGCCTTGGTCCGTTCAGGTAAAGTCTCCATGGATTCAGCTTTGGACACTTTGTTCCAGTTGTCAGCTTTAGCCAAGGGCTCCTTGAAGCGACCCCAGCCTTTGACCTTGAGGGGTTCGGCAGGCCGGCCTCCGACCAAAGAAATGGGAGATGGCACCTGCAGCTTCACCTTGTCTGAGGGAGTGCAGTTGGGGGTTGTTGACGATGAAGGCGTTGAAGATGAGGGTGTTGCTGGGCTTTCTGTGACTGTGACAATGCTGGTAGTTGTAATGGCTGTATTAGCTATGGGGATGTCTACGTACAGAGGGCCCTTCTCCACATCGTGTTCATCCAGCTCCGGTTTGTCGGTCGTCAAGCGGGCCTCCTTCTGCTGACGGAAGCGCTGGAAGAGTTTCCGTACAGGGTGATCTGGAGGCAAGTTCAGAGGGGCTTCATTTTTACGTCTCTGACGCTCCTCTTCCTCTCGTTTCACATCACTGATTTTTCGGAAGACGATCTAAAAGAGAATTTAAAGTTCTTATGAAAACACCATCATTTGAAAGATAAAGAATATCACTTGATATTGTAATGCTTCTTCTCGAAGTCTCTTAAAGTGAACAAATAGCAGTATAAAGAATCATCTTCAGGTTGATGAACAGGTGAATCCATCTCATTGATTGTGTGAGGAAGACGTTTCTAGATGTGTGTGCTTTGTAAATGTCACCTCAAAGAGGCTATTCCCACGATGCAGAGGGAAAGTTCATATCATGCCTCTGGCTTCAGTTGGTGAAGACACACTGTTAGTGTACCACACAGGAACTCCCACTCAGCCAAATAGTGGTGACGTAGGTTACAGAGCTGATCCCCTCCCCTCCCTCAACCTAAGAGGTTTGTATGGAGCTACGTCATCATGCAGAAACCTACGTCAGGTCAGGTGGGAAAATGTTTTTACAAGGGCTTGAGAAAAATGGCATTTTGTCATTTAGACATTTATTTCAACCAAAATTTGATTGTTCAGATTTGAATACATAAGAGAGGCAACAGAAGGGTCATGTACTAACCAACTATAGGCTGATATCCAACCTTCCATAATCAGAAAGATACTTGAAAAGATAGAGAGAAAATGAACCTCTTGAGAAATTTTCATCAGGCCTTAGAAAATGCCACAGCACTGAAACAGCTCTGAAACAACTGAAACAGATCCCAATAAGTCTCTATCATGAAGGCTAAATAAAAATCGGATTCTATATTTCCGAGTTTTAGGATTTGGAAAAGCAATGAAATAATGCATCTATGAGTAAATACATGTCTGGCTAGAGGAACAGAGGTTACAGGGTTCATGAGAAGAGTCTAGTATTTGACCAACTAACTGATACTGTTCACAACTTCTGCCTGTCATCCACTGTTTCCTTGTTTTCGGGCTGAAGTGCAATGAGCCTAAAATCATCCATCATTTTTTAAGTGGTGAGATTTTTTTTTTTGTCTCTCAGCAACACTTTTCCTCCGACTTCAAGCACTCGAATGCAGAACATGTCGTGTGCTGGATTTCCCCAGTCGAAAACACGAGCTCCATTTAACGTCTCCTTTTTCAATCCATGTCTGGATTTCCCAGCTGTATACGTTCAGAAAGTACAGGACCCTGGTGAATATCGAGTTTAATGCAGCGGATGAGATTGCCTCTTTATATGCAGGCACTTCAATCTCACTTGCACTCTCCTAGACGGGGTAACCTTATTATGAATGAAGTAATGATTGGTAGCTACACTTGAGTTGTTGATCACAGCTGTTCATCTGAGTGAAGGATGCAGTAGTGACAGTCATATGTGGTGTTTTTGTAAGAAGTGTGTTGTTTAGCGGTTTAACATATGTGAGCTCTGGCTGTAGCAAACATCCTATATTATATCTGTTATTTAGGAATTAATAAGAAATAATAGATATGTCTACAGTTTTGTTAGTAAATGTATGTTTACAACATGACATGACAGAAACACGAGTTATCAATCTTCTCATTTACATCTCAGCAAGAATACAACTAAGCATATTTCCCAAGATGTCAAACTATAACTTTAACTACCTTTAACATAAGCACCAACAGTCAATGTGGCTAAAGAGAGAAAAAAAAACCTGTATCTGTTATGACTGTTCCCACCCACACATTACTATGTGACCTCTGGGAAGCAGAAACCACAGCAATAATGACTCATCTCCAAAATCAGGATGAAGGTTATTCACTTAAAGTTCAAATTCTTATTATGAAAATGGGAACAAAGGAAGAGTAACAGCTCAAAACAAGTACAATTAACTATATTTAAAAAAAAAAAAAAAAAAAAACAATGTGGAAAAGTTTAAAATCTTGTTCCCATTTTGTGTAAAACTCACACTCACATTTGCTCTGATCAACTGTCTTCTTCATTAAAACAGTGGTAAACACAAGCGCCATCAAATAGACGAGGACTGAAATCTTGAGACTCTAGCCAAGTTAAACATCTTTCACGACAGTAACAGTGGATTTAATCTGTCTTTTATCTCATATTTCTACTTGCACTTTCATAGCTGAAGCTACTTTACGTTACATCTGTATATTAGGTATTAGTGCATTGTAACATGCTCTGTTCGGTGCTGCTCGATGAGTCACTCACCCTCTTCCTCAGGTTGTAAGTGAGCAGCAGGTTTCTCGAGAAGTGGTTGGAGAACGCCGTGTAGAACTCCAGCACCTTCTGCAGAGCGTCGCGTTTGATGACGTGGAGGTCGCAGTAGGTCAGAGCTCGGACGTTGGCGCAGGCTTGAGCGAGAGTCACCTCTTTCCAGAACACGTCCCCAAATACATCCCCCTTACCTGCAGAGAGAGAGAGAGAGGACGCGGTTTAAACCTGGTAATTGTTCCAAAACCTTCAGCTCTTCAAGAAATAAATTTGTAAATTATACTGATTGGCTTTAATAGTCATTGTTAAATCCTTTACTAATGCTTTATGGATTCTTGCCTTTTCAGCTACATTTTGAGTTGTTTGTTTGCAAGTGTTTAAATCTAAGCGTCCTTTTTAACATGTCTGTTTGGATGCCGCAATTTACCATTAATAAAAACTTTAAAGTGCCCTTTCATCTGCATACAACTACATTATAGTATGTTATAAACCATTAATGAAATGTTTCTACTGCAGAGAACTTATAAATGCTAAAAAATCTATTAGCAGATTATTAACATTCTGAAAAGATAATGTTTCTTATTACTGGCTTACAATGTATTTATTAAAAAAAGCAAAATAATTATTATAAAATCATTTCATTGTAGTAATAAACGCCCATTATAATTTTAGAAAGTCAGGTGTTTATAAGTGCTCATCATGTGTGCAGTCGGAGCTGACCGAACCAGTGAGTCATGTGTTCTAAGTTTGAAAGGCTCAACGTGACCACGAGACAACTACGAACTGTGAATTGTTATGACTCAACATAATCAACAGCGTCTTACAGAGTCGACTACAGAAAACATTCATTAATATGGTTTTTACATGACTGAAACCACCTGATTACTTGTTTGAACCACAGGATGAAAAGCTGCGTTGAATATTTAAACCTTAAAGTTGTAACTGTTATAACAGTTAATAAGTAACATTTAGAGCTCCTGCATATATTTGTGTTGTACTCTGAGGGATGAGGAGTCAAACAGCAGCAGTGTGAGGATTAAATGAGATGTTCAGTCTTGTTTACAGGTGGTGTTTCTCTTCTACAGTGCCATTAGGTTAATGAGAATTTAATTCATACTGGTAACTTGTTTATCACATCAGGTTCCATTACGGTCTCCATCCGGGTCAATGGTATTAGCGTGAGCGTATATTGATTGTTGCGATAACAGGTTATTGATGCAAAAACGCCCAGATGGTGTCACAGGGCCCGCCATCCATTATTCACTAAATCAATCATTTGGCAATTTAAAAGGAGGAAGTTTTGAAAAGAAAATGCTCAGCTGGGATTTAATCAGACGAGCATCTGTATCTTGATAAATAATGATGTAGCCTCCTTCCTTAGATCACATCAAGAGGCTTACAATTATCATCATGCCGAAGCAGTTAGCAATCGGTCTGGCTCCTTCCTTATCAATAAGCATTATGTGCGGGTTACTACAGTTTAGAGCACTTCATGTAGAGAGATCAGGTCCAAATTATCCTCAGGAGTGGACTCAGCTCTGATCAAGAGGTAAACAATCACTGTGGGAAAAATTACTGAAGGAAATGTAAAAATAAATGTTACTGAATGAAAATTAGTTTTGGAATATGAATCACAGATAATAAACCAGCAATAACACATATTTTTTTTTGTAGGAGAAACAAGTTGCAAACAGAAAGCTGGCACATTCTTCACATTTTAAGTTGCTGCTTGTTTACACCTCCAGCAGTTACTGAGAAACATTATCATTCAGGTTGAGTGTTGTCTCTGGCCAACTGGTGAAAATATGTCCAATATTCACTCTGTTTTACCATTTTTTGACCACTGTTACTGACAGTGGCTGCTTGTTCATTGAAAGTGCTGTTGCTAATTTTCTCTCTTTATTAGAGTCTGGTTGGTTTGCATTATCTAATTATCCTTGGATCTATTCGGGTTGGTTCTCTCTTTTTTCAAAATGAATTTAATGTTTGGTTTGGGTAGATTTTCCACAGGTCAGTTTCAGATCAGGTCCGATATTTTTTACCCTTGAAGACCGTTACTTCAGGCCTTATCTAACCAGCAGCAATAGATGAAAATTCACCCACCCACGGCCATATGTTCTGGACACGTCCCCTCCAGAGGTACATGTATTATTGATATTGACAGGCATGGTTGAGGTGTCTTGGGTGACATAATGATCAGAGCTAACTAACTGGAATTACAGGTCAAGCACATCACTCGAGGCTCAACCTGAAAGTTTGGTAATAAAATATGGTGATTTTTTTTTTGTATCATTGTTTGTGTTTTGTACAGTTTTGTTCATATTTTTATTGTTGAGTTTTGTGTTTTTGTATGAAGACACATCTAGTTTAGTCTATGAAGGCTGTGTTTTGTAGTATTGATCCACATTGTAGGCAGCGCTTTTGTCTTATATTTTAAAATCTCCATTAAACTCTATAATGTAACTATATCTTCTCCCTCCTGTATTTTTTCCCCTTAAGATTATATTGTGTTTATTTATGGGGACTAAAGTTGTAACGATCGGTTGATTAGTTAATCTAAAGAAAATTAATCAGCAGCTAATCATAATCAGTTAATTGTTTCAGGCATTTGACATTCTAAAGACCAAACAGTTCGTCTTTTAACCAATCTGAATCATCATCAGATTTACTGGGCTTTTGTGTAATGAAGCTTGTGTTCTCAATATTGAAGAAAGAGGCCTTGAAAAATGAAACCATTTCTCAAAGCATGCGAGTCAATCCTTGTAGGAACTGTGGTTTTCATCAGATTGAAACTGAGATCAAGCTGAAAAAGCCAGACTGTGTTCAAAATGTCACCGAGAGGATTGTGTATCTGTGACAAACAAATTCTTGTCCAAATCCCGAGTTCATGACTCAGCAGACAACGATCCCCAAACGGCCACTATCACTGCTGTCACAAACAGTTTGTAAAGTGCTGCAGTACAGAAAGAAAAAAGGAGGGTTTAAAGTCAGACTTCTAACAAAAACATTTTCCTACCATGATGCAAAACCCTTTTGTTAGAACAGCGCTGGAGGCCAGTCTGACTGAAATGTTTTTCTACGTCGTCACTGACAGTTTTTTGGTGTTGATGTGTCTCTAACATAATAAATTCAGACAGGAGCAAGACACTGTAGCGGCACATCTGCATCTTAGATCTTTGCTTCTGTCGCTTTTTTATAAAGCTCAATAAATCTGTAGCTTTACATTTTGAAAAACATGAGCAGATCTGGGGCAGGTCCTCCGACAGTTGGGGGAACGGGAGACGCCGAATGTTGCAAAAGTGAATTCTATTAATAATTATGTCGAAATCCTCAGCGTAATAAAAAGAAATGAAAAACATGAACATCAGGACTTGTATTGTAAAAGCGCTTCACTCACCTAAAATGGCCACCACCTCGTCGTCCTGGATGACCTCCAGTGACCCAGACACCACGAAACAGAGGCTGTCCACACTTTCACCGGCGTGGTAGATGAGGTCACCGGGAGCACAGTGGATGGTCTGAAACTCCATGGCCAGCGCTCTGAGGCAGCCGTCGCTGGCCAGCCGGAAAGCCGGGTGCTCTTTGAAAACCTTCCGGTTGAGATGAACACAAATGTCCGCTCTCATGTCTTTCGGACAAATCTGCAACACCTGGACGGAAACAAGAGAGAAAGATAGAATGAGTTGTTTTTCATCAGATAATAATGAATGAAAAATTCTGGACTGCAATTCAACAATTTCATTTAGCAGACGCTTTTATCCAAAGTGATGTACATTCACAACCTTCCAATTGGTGGACAACTGCGCTATCTCCTGAGCTACAGTCGCCCCTTTTGGTCTTTAGCCGATTCAATATTGCACAATATTTTGATTTTTTGAGATGGTCACATTAAGCAATCTCACACATCTGTGAGGGTGTGAGAGCAATTTACTGAGTACAAAAAAAAACAAAATATATTTTATATCTTTTTCATAATATTTCAATAAATATCTCTCTAATCTTAATTGAACATTTTACAGTCATAACGAGAAATACAAATCTTCAAAGGGTATTTAAAAGAAGCTGCTGTGAAGAAATATGCAGCTTAATATCATTAAGGTCTGTTCTTGATATTTGACACTTTTTTCCAGCACATTCCACGAACTGTAATAAACATTCAGTCAGTACTTGCTGCATTGTGTCTGATTTCGACGCTCATTAAGTCTTTCGCCGGTAACAACAAGAAATGCATTACAGAGAGTCATTGTCTCTATTGGACCGGAGTATGTCCAGTATGAATCATGTTTTGCGGTGCAGTTTGACGTGCAGGTCACATGGCAGCCGCCGCCGGCTCAGAGTCCTGCCGCCTCTCTGCTGAGTGTCACTGAGTGGCTGCATGTTGTTCAAGTACACCTAATCAACAGGATGCCAGGCTGTCGCAGGGCTCTGCCTTTAAAACAAATCTCTTTGAAGATGAATGTCAAGCAGAGGGATTATGTGCCATTTTTAGACCCTTTAGTGTGGCCTGAAGCCAGACAAATAAATAATACATTGATGCAGTGCAAGCTTAACATATAAAGAGGAAACAATAAGTACATAAGCACAGATTAACCACCTCACGAGCCGTGACACAATCCCCGTCTTATTAGGAGTTATGTTTCTAATGTGAGGTGAAATAACTTTCTCCATGATTGGATTTTGGACAGGTGGATTTAAATGTGATGCAGTGATATAAATGATTCTGGCTTCAGAGTAGCACCAGTTCAATCTATCTACTCCAGTCTTAAATGCTTAATTTCTACTCACTCAAATCATTTTGGCATCATCTGAATTCAGCAGGATGGCTGGTGGCAACTGTTGATCACTGTGCCAAACCACCTTCTGATCCTGATAACAGGCTGCTGAGTGTTGCCACAGCGTAACTTAATGTTTTTACAAAATAAATTAACAGTGAAAAATTATTTTGTTTATTTTATACGTAGTGATATTGAGGAAGCATCAACAGCAGAGGTTCAGTTTCAGAGGAGGAGGAAAAATTGAAACCTACAGCCGTTTGCTTCTTCAAACAACAACAAAAACTATGTGGATGCTACTGCAATGCTACATATCCAATATATAACACTATGTATATATTATTAATATTACAGAAATGACACTGCACTTGTATATTTTTTTAAGCAATTACACAATGATCACATGACGTCAAATTGCTCATCCTTTCCATAATAAGTTAAGAGGATGCAGTGTGACGTACCTTCTCTGTGTCTATACCCCGGGACATGGACCAGGTGGAGGCGATGTAGTCCATGACTCTTTCGCTCAAGCCCTTGGGCACCTGGTAGAGCTTGAGGAAGTCCCTGACGCTGTTCAGCATCTCGTGGTAACGATTGGTGTTGGCGTACATTTGCTGGAAGATGGTGGTGACGTTACCAAAGATGGTGGCGTAAAGAAGGGCTGCGGAAATATACAGAGAGAGAGGTTTCATTTGGGGGAATGTTAACAGAAAATCTGCAGCATCGTCAAAGATTATGTGCTGACTTTGATACAGTGTTTGTGATGGGGGGGGGGGACGCGGAGTTTCTAGGTGTTGGTGTGTGGTTAAAAATTTATAAAATATATCTGTGGAAATGCAAACAATTGTTCATTTATATTTATGATGTATAATGCTCTGGACTGGTCTTTACATCTTGATCATCCTGTGGGTTTTGAAAGATTTGGTAAGAGACCCAGCGTCACATCAGCAGATTTTAAGATGACAGATGAAGTGTTTGGTGGAAAGCATCTGTGCAATAGTTTGGTGTGTATGTTATGATGTTTATAGAAAACTGCATTTACAAGCACAGGAATATCTGCAAATCAGCTTTTACGAGAGAATTTAATCTCCCAAATGGTTTATGAATAAAAAAATCCAAAACCTGGTTTACAAGAACCTAAAAATCTCAAATGTGGTATAAGAAAAAAATATAAAAATAATTTAAAAAATTTGAGTATAAAAGGCCACACATGTCCAAAACTGGATTTACAAAGACAGAAAATAGACAGCGACCAAATGGTGCTTTAAGGCCTAATAGTTTTAACACTTTAATCAATCACATGGGAAATTAACAATTACTGCTCATCACTGCCTCTAAATATATGTAAACAAAACTCTTGCCAAAAGGGAAAAACCATAATTACAGCTTCATACTGAGTGTGTCCTACCAGATTAGGATATCTTTTCTTAACTAGCCTCGTGACAGAAGAACTAAAGAAAAGGAAAATAAAGAGTACATCATCTCCGAGGTGGTTGGGTGGTTGAACTGGTGCAACAGCTGGCGTGTGTGTGTGTGTGTGTGTGTGGATCAAAGCCATCAGATGTCTGCTCAGTGTGTAGTGTTCTCCTGGCAATGGAGCCCTAATTAGCCCTGCTAGAAGGGACGGAGAGGAAACATGCCAGCCACACATTTCAATTATCCTCAGATGATGACAGTAACCTGTGCGTGTGTTTGTGTGTGTGTGTTTGTTTATTTCACGGCGCACAATCAAAGTGTTGAAAAACTGCACAGGGAATAATGCTAATTAAAAAGTGCTCAAAACTCCTCGAGGCCGAGGATAACCGCAACTTTCATCCTTTCATCACCATGGCTCGTTTGTGCAGCCGTGTTATGGAGGGTTGCAGTATGATGTTTATCGCCTGAACGCAACAAAGATGTGCTTGTTTGTTGCACATGTGCAGGCGACTAAACGGATCAAGAAAAGGTTTTAAAAAAAAGGTCTGAGCCTATTAAATGTATGATTTGACAGTTGTCTCTTTTTGAAGTCGCCAAAGTTTCGGGATGACTGCTACCTCGAGCTTGAGCACAGATGGCGACGCCCGCTTCTCTGATAAGCAAAAAAATGCTGCAACAAAGGAAACTCAATCGGTCCCCATGGAACGACGCTTCATCTAGTCCCCAACATCGCTCTGTACTTGCTGACGTACACAACTTCGGCGCAGCCTTGCTTGGCATCCAACAGCTGGCTTGTTTGAAGGTAGTTAAAAGACAGTCGTCAGAAACTCGAGCCCCAGGCCAACAGTTGCTATAGAAACAGGACATATGTATAGTGCCCCCCTTCCCCAAATCCCTCGTCACACTGTGATCTTCTACTGCCAGCACCGATCCAGTACTGCTGGTAAAAATAGAACGGTATCAGGGCATCCATATTTCATAGAGAACAGCCCTGGACTACAGTAGATTGCATCTACAACAATCCTCCTGAGGCTGTCTGGTTTTTAGGTATTTACGCTTCCAGATGATCCGTATCTCACAATGAAAAATTTAGACAAGTCTGCAGATGAGTTTTTGCGAGTACCCCCACCCCCCCTCTCCTGGCAAGAGTGTTTTCATAAACCCGAACAGCCGAAAAAAAAAGAGGGACGACAATCAACCTCTCGCCTCGGGGTTGAGATTGTGGCTGAAAAAGGACGGCGGAGGTGAGGAGTGATTGCGGAGGGATCGGAGGGAGCGCTGTGCTAAATTGATCCGACGGTGTCAGTTATTGCTTGGAGGTGTTGCTCTCTGTGTGCAGCCACGCATAATGGTACCGCACTGTACACTGTATTATGAGCCACACAAGCAGGAGATACAGCGCCTTATAAATGTTTAAAATTGAGATGTGGAAAGAAGGACATGCTGCGAAAATCTGCCTCCTTCTCAGCAGATTGTTTTGTTAGTTTGGTTTCTTAACTAATATAATCCTGATCATTTATATAGCAATTAATTCTGTGACATAAACATACATATCGATTTCAGATGTTAAGGCATTTTAATGGCTGTTTTATTCTGATTCATGACTCATTTGTTTCAGTGTTTTACAGTCACATTTATAGGCAAAGAAAACTCCAGCAAGCCGTTGAATCTGTTCAAGATGCTCCACTAAACTCCAGCCTCTGAGGAGCAGCCTCCTCATTCACCGCTGCTACTGCGTTTTGTTACTCTGAGGCATTTCAGAAGTACTGTGTGAGACATGTGTGAGTGATGCATCACGCTCCAGAAAACCTCAATAATTCAGCACAATATCACACGGCAGACTGAGGTAATGAGTCTAATGTGGGGAAGCAAAACAGAGCTCCTACAGAAAAGAAACAGGTGAAAGCTGTGCACAAGTTTTGGAAACAATTTAAAACTCATTAGAACTTTCTCGGCTTTACGGTTTATGAATGTATATTGTTTTATTCCTCTTCAGTGCGGTGCTCTATAGTCAGTCTGTTTCCACAAGGAGCTGCTCTGTAACACTGCTTATGACAGTGACGCAGCAACCTGTTAAAAAAAACTGCCCACATCTCACATTTCTTTCACTGATTCGAATAAATCAGGTGCTCACTGACAACTGATTCAATCCCAGCTTCGTGAGATTGAGAACTGAGATGTCGTCCAAATGTGCCAGACCCAGAAAAATCCATGAGAAACAGGAACGTTTGGCTCAAAAACTGTGACACGTGGATGAGATCGATGCGGCTGTACAACTCCGTCACACCAGAAGTGGTTCAGTAAAATGTCGTACGGTCAGCAGCTCAGTCACAACAGCTCTATGGGCTGCTATTTTTTCTGCACTGTGACGTTCACTTCCCTCCGGCATTTTGTTCTCAGCATTTCATCAATAAACAGTTACTGAACGTGCTTTAAAGCTCTCAGAGTTTACTAACTGTCCTTTAACCAGCTTGTTTCCTAACGTGACCTCACATTTAAATCACCATCTTTCACGGATCAGCATGAAAGATGTTCAGTTATTTACCACAAACAAGTTGCTGTGAAGAAAGCAACCTCTCCCAAATCAACTAATGTGAACATGTCAGATGAATGAAATGTCAATTAAATCTATGCTTTGTGAAAGACACTTCCACAGAGGCCAGAAAGTTGTTTTCTCTTTTAAAAATACATTTCATTTCACAAAAGAAATGTCACAAGTTTTTTAAAAATTGAATAAGAAATTAACCATGCAACATTTATCGAAATGCAGCAAAGTCAACATTCACCTCATTAAGTCACACATGTATTGAGAGTACACGTCATCATTGTTTGCTTCGGGATCTAAAAGTTTTAACCTCCCTTGTGAAAACAGTATTTCCATACTGTATATCATTACAGGTGAAAATGTGAATACATTTCCACAAAATTTCCAGGTATAAATTTAAATTTCTGAACCTGAAGTGAAGAAAACAAAAACAGACATTTGCACACTAAGAAAAGTCCTTGTGCTTTGAGCCTGAATTGAAGTTTGATGTGTGACTTTTTGTTAAAGGAATAATTTGCACAGTAGGAGGTGAAGCGAACACAAGTCACCTGAGCAGCATATTCTGGGTTACAGGAGAGTTGGAAATATTGCTCAGCTAATCATCTGTAAAGTTCTATTTTCTGAGCTTCAGTGGCTTCACTCATAATTAATTGATTCACCTATCTACCTCAGTGGACGGTGGCTTTAAAGAGCATAATTAAACTGCTCATGTATCATGTATCTGCTGCGCTGGATGGAAGATAAAACACCTCCACTCACATCCGATCATCATCATGGCCACGGCAAAGATCTTCTCTCCGTCGGTCGTGGGGGCGATGTTGCCGAAGCCGATGCTCGTCAGGCTGGTCATGGTGAAGTACAAGGAAGTGATGTAGACGGAGTGCTTGTTGGGCCCGCCCTCCCACTTCCCCGAGCCGCTGGCGTTGAAGCGGTACGGCGTGCCCACCGTCTCTGCCAGGATGTAGAGCCAGCTGTCCATCCGCACGATGTTGGTTTCTTCATCGATGACCTCATAGTCACCGATGCTGTACCTGGAGGAGGCAGGAAATATAATCAGGTATGTGTTCAACATTTCATCACAGACTACTTACAGATCATCCTCAGGGAGTCATGAATATTTGCACCTAGTTTCATGGTAATCTAGGCCAATTGCTGTTGTCAAAACCACAAATGTGAACCTCATCGTGATGCTAGAAGCTAAGTCAGAGGCTCATCAAAGTCAGATTCATCCTCTGAGAACCATGAATGTCTGAGAGCAGTGGCTCGTGTGGATGATCATGAAATAATATTGAGTGAAACTAAGCTAATGAATGTGACTTATGAAGTGAAAAGAAGAAGAAGTGTTTGCTGATGCTGATCTTTATTTCACTAAACTTAAGCTCCATTTTTGTTAGTTGAATGAACTTGGCTTCTGATGAGGGCAGGAGGAAAAGAATTTGAGAACCATTATTTTATTTTATTCTAAATTGGTTGTGTCATCATTTACAGACCGGAAATTAATTTCAACTACACGTGATTGAGTTTATTTACAGTATATTCTTGGTCAAAGACTTGGAGATGACAGACAAACCTTCAGAATATAAATTAGGTGAATCTGTTGATGCAGTAAACACTGTTTACTTCCCTTGTCTGTTTTTGATTTTATGCTGATGTGATGAACATTCAGAGGGAAGTACTCGTATCGGCCGTGTAACATGTCACATATCACAGCACGTCTCTCAGATTTCAGCCATTTTTCCCTCATTACACTGCTCAATCTGAATCACTTTAGAGGCTTGAGGAGGTAAAACTCAGGATTTCACAAGAGAAAAGCAGAAATTAGAAACAGAACTTTGAGCAACAGGATTTTCTCATTACTACCCTGGTGATGACGGTCGATGATGGTTTAACTTTTCTCGGCTCGACGCGGCGGCTCAGCGTGTGACCATGGCAACAACAGAAACCACAGTGAGGAAACGATACAGGAGCTATTTTTATTGGTATCCGAGTCTGGTTTGATTATACTGTCTGGACCAATAAACAATGTTTATGATATTGGTTAGAGCCTCTCGTGGGCTCCCAACTCCCAGTGCTCCCAACAGAGAGGAGAGCGTATCTGAAATGTTGCACAGACTGAATGTTATGGTTGATGTTTTCTTTTGATTATGAATATAATAGTAGAGGTTGTCTTGTAATCCTGTGAGGGAAGAAGTGTTTGTCCTGACATGAAAAAAACAGCTGGGTGAGAAGAGTGCGTATTTTGCGTGGCTGGAAATGCGTTATAATAAAATAAAATTAAATATGTATGCAGGACATTAAGTTGTCATGATGGCATCTGTGTTTGTGTGTGAGTGTGTATGTGTTTAGATACTCTCATAAACATAATAAATCAAGCACAACACATGATGGAAACTTAATGCTTCCACCACTCTTGCCCCCTGCAGAGTAGATGATCTGATTAGACTTCGGAGGCTCGCCTTCCATAAATTTGCATATTAATGAGGAAAAACTAATTCTCTTGAAACCACTATATAACCTTTTCTGGCTTTAAGGTACAAAAAACATACAGCGGTTTTATTGCGAGAAAACAAGCATGTTGACAAAAAAATAGCAGCTAATTAATGCATTAATTAGCTCAATCAATGGCCTCATTATCTTAATTAGCTCTGCTGTTAATGTATCACAGTGGTGGCAGAATGTGTAGCCGTCAGTCAGAGCGAGATATGGAATTTATAGGCACAAGCACATTAACTAACCTAAAATTTCAAACCTTTGTTCTGACTCCCTTTTGGACAATTGTATGAACAAAGCTACCAAATGAAAACATCTCGAACGTACCAAATGCAGGCGAGCCAGTGAGCGGCCAGTCCGAAAACACACACCAGCAGGACCAGAACTGCCGCCCCATACTCGATGTAGTGATCCAGTTTACGGGCGACCCGACCCAGACGGAGGAGCCGGACCACCTTCAGAGAGCTGAACAGGCTGCTGATCCCCTGAAAGAGGCGGGAGAACGGAAGAGAGGCAGACGTCAGAAACAATATTTATCGTCAACAAAAATGAAATTCATGTAATTACAATAATAAGTTAAAATACTGTTTGTGGTTTAAATTAAATGTTACATGTAAAAGTATGTTAAATACCAAGATGGTAAGACTCAACTTTAAGTCCCCCTGTTTAGTAATTAATACATGGGTTATAACACTATAATGCAGCTGTATGCAGCTACAGGGACATGAAGTGTTTACTAATGTCAGGTATTTGTCAGCAATTAAAAATTCTACTCTGAAGACTATTATATTGATGTCATTATCTGTTTAGACACCAGACCCCACATATTGATTCCTGAAGTGAAGTTATAGTGCAACACAATACACATCTGCTTACAACTACATTATAATCTGTCATAAACCATTTATTATATATCCTGCTTATGAATTCAAAATAGGGGCAGATGAAGTCAAGTGTTGCCTCATACACTGTTGTTGCTTATATTTAAGTATGAGTGTGTTTTCTTTTAGTTCAGCTGCTAGTTAAGAATGAACTTCTTTAATATTTCTTTTATTATGCTCATTTCCTGGTGTGTCCTTCTGTTGTTTGTTTTGTGATTCATGACTGACTTGGCTACTGTAACGCTGCCATTTCCCACTGGGATTAATAAAGCACTCAGTGGATAAAATTAACTTTGATTGCTCTTCATGCAAAGAAAGACTGCGCAGGATAATATACAGTACACAACATAGGATATGAAGTATTTGCTGTTTACTGATTTGAACTGGTCTGAACCTTAAAAACCTCAGCGTGCCAATGAAACCCACAAGTACAATGAAGTGATGTATTTCTAACTCCCACATCAGATATTAAAGAAAAAAATCTATACCGCATTATTTGAGAACACTATAAAAGAAAAACACTTTAAAGCATGTGAACGAATCAAAGTGAACCTGCCTCATAAAGCACTGCAGTACAGTAAACATGACAGACAACAACAGCCAACGCAGGATATACAAACAAGAGTCAGTGTTAACATATGCTGAGCTGATTTAAAAAAAAAACATTCCTGTGCAACGTGATGAAACTGTTCAACTTCTAGCCGTTACATAACCAGCAGCTGAACGTCTACTCAGCTTAACTGTATATTGAAACACCCACTCAGTGATTCAAACAGACAATCCCATCAGTTTGCTGGTGGTATTGTGTGTGTGTATGTGTGTGTGTGTGTGCGCACGCCATTGATTCTGCTAATGTGCTGTGGTCTGCAATCCGAGTACAACTGCAGCGCTCGCCGTCACCTGATCTGATCGAGCTGCCTGCCAGACACCTCAGCTCCTCTGAAATCACTTTACAGACCTGAGCTCCAACACAATTCAATTATCAGAGCAATCAAGCTTTGGAGTTGTGCTGGAAACTCCACAAACACAAGCTGGGAGAAAACTTCATCACCGAGCAGATAGAAAAGAGATTTTATTAAAGGAATAGTTCGACATTTTGAAAAATATGGTTACTGGACTTTCCTGCCTATATGCTAAATGAATTGTTAGAGGCTGGAGGTGATTAGCTTAGCTTAGCACTTCTGGAGACAGAGCAATGTATCTGTCTAATTTAGTCGCAAACAGATGAAAAAAACAACACTGTGGTTTTATGAGGAGTTATGTTAAATCTCACTAATTAACACAATGTATTTTGTTTTTGAAATTACATATAAACACTATTACTGTTTTTATTAATTTAAAATAATCGACTCACACAGACATGGGGGTGGTTTCGATCTTTTCATCTCATTCTTGGCAAGAAACCAAATAAGCATATTTCCCAAAATGTTTAACTATTACTTTAAGGAATACTTCAGACAAGTAATTTTGTAATTAAAAAAATAATAGTAAATTGTTATTATAGAAAAAAAAAACACCATTATTTTTCTTATTTATCTTCACCACCACCATCTCAACCAAGCAAGCTCCATCTCATCTACAGGAGATCTTGTAATATGATAGAAAGCTAAACAAGCTACTAAATAGACCTTGTTTTATCAGCCACTGTTTTTAAGGGCAAAAAATTACTTTTGATTGGTGTCATAATTTTCAAAGACTAATCTTGGAAATGAGATATTCACATTCTTTAAATATAATGTTCAACCTTCTTAAAACATAAACTTTAAACTGAAAATAAATTATACCTTGTCAGAGATAGACAGATATTATTAGCAACTTTTTACTATTTTAGGTTTGTTTTAGGTTTCACAAACTATATTAAAACATCACAAGTCATATATTTCAGCTTCTAATGTCCAATTCGTTTGCCTGTTAGCCAAATAGGAAAATAGAAAAGATGCTGTCAAATGTGGGTAAAAGAAGGAGGTGGCTCTCATGATGCACTATTAAAGCATATGTTCAAAGCCAGGAGGACTTTTATTTTGAAATGTCAACTGTATCGCCTTGCTGCAGTCAATTTGTCACATGCGAGGACTGAGTCAACTCTCATGCGGCTTTAATGACGCCGTTATTCATTTTCAAATTGTAGCACACGATCCGCTTTTTGTCATCTCCTGGCAATGAAGAGCTTTAGCAGGAGGAAAAAAAACAAGCAGCACAAATCTTAACTTGCTTTCCGTGTGGATGTGGTCTCATCCAGCGACTGCAGCCGACATGTTGCTGCAGGATTAAATGTCACAGGAAAGAGGCGGAGCGTGATGGAGAGTTTGTGCAGCGTGTTTGTCAGGTGTGCATGTGTGAAACAAAAACACAAAACTGTTCATTATCATATTCTAATTCAAACTGAAGCCTACTTGAGTGACAGCTCGGTGGTTCCAATTCTTCCCCATCACGTCCCATGCATGAATACAGGCAGAGGAGGAAGGGAGGGGGCCATGCAAACAGAACGGAGGGATGAAAAAGAAGAAAAACAAAAATGAAGCACAAGTAAGAGAGAAGACACTTCATCAGTGGTGAGCGATGAATAAACACATGAGAAAAATGCAATTCAATAAAGGCTTTAAATAAAGAGAAACATAAAAGAAAACATCTGTGTTTATAAAGCGTGTGGAATGTGACTAAAGCATGCGTCACGTTGTCAGCTCGGACGGCAACATGAAGTGGTTTGCGTTGTTGTTGTTTTGGTCCATCAGTCATTAGAAACTGAAACGACACAGCGACTACGAGGTTCAGTCAGTCTCGGCGCTTTAAGATTGCCAAGAATAACTTTGACAGCCGCTCCTCGTTAATGATCTTCCCTTCCCTATTCGGAAACCTGTTGGGGGGAAAACAGCCATCAAAGTTATTCATGTCAGTCGTTAAGGTCTGTAGCCGCGGCAAGATGTTTTGCCAGCGCTTTAATAACGTGGGCAATTGTTTACTCGCTCTCATTTACCCCTGCCACGGATTGCCTCGAAGCAATCTGGAGCAAATTGGAGTCGTTGAGTTGTTGCTCAGACACGCTGGAAGATGATCCCGGCAAATGTCTCCATAGACTTATGGGCAAAATATACACTTGACCTTCACAGTTAATCTAAAGCAAGAAATATGAAGCTGTACTGTGAAGTGTTATTTTCACTCTTGCCGATTTTGTTTTCCAATGAATTGATTAGTGTGAAGTCTTAAAACTGTCCAAAATATTCACTGTACAGTTACATACAATTGAGGAAAGCAACAAATTGTCTCTGAATGATTGTCTTTATGGTTTTAAATTTTCAACTAATCACTTAAATGATGAATTATTTCAGTTGACAAAAGCAATATAGCATGAATGGCAGCATAGAGTCTGTATCTCTTTATGGGATTTGTTGACAATAAGAACATGTTCTATGATGAAACTGATGATGAACATTTATTTAAAAAAAAAGAGCAAAACAAAGAATCTATCCTGTTGTTTGTGCAGCCTGCTGTAACTCTAACCCATACTGTCCAAAAAACTATTGAAAAGACAGTTAAGAGCCAAACAGCTGGATTGGGTGACATCTAATTTCTTGACCATGACCACCACTTTAGTATTCTGGAGCCATGGTGTGGGCTGTGTTTTCAGTTTCTGGCAGGATCATGCTCAGAGATACACACTCCTGCCGATGGTTTCACACTATTCACTGATCTACAGGTGACGCTAACGTGCCAAGACATGCTGCAATGTGCATGTTTAATGTTACAAACTGGTTCAAATTGACATCTTCAAATTCTACAACCAAAAGTCCAAAACATGGAGATATTCAGTCGACTATTAAACAAGACTGAAGAATCCAGCAAATAGTCACATTTATGAAGCTGTAAACCAAAGCACTTGTGATATTTTCACTTTAAAAAAAATAGTATATCTATTAGTTATCTAAATGGTTGTCAATTGACCGACTAATTTCAGATTTGGACACAGCCTGTGTTCATCATATGGAGGAATTTGTCTCCTAGTAATGTTGCTCTCTCATGTGTTTTTGATAGTTTTGCACATCAAACATAAGCTACACAGACAATACTTGTTATAAAAATATATCTCACGCGCCACCTGTTTCCTTTAAATGACTATAGCTTGTTGTTTTTCTGATCTGCTGACCTCTGACTTCTCCTGCTCCGGCCACTTGAACTTGTCAGCGTTTAGGATGCTGAAATGTTGAAAGACTAGAAAGGGCCAAAACGCTGGACGTGCAAATCCGACTCAGAGCTCGCTGCCCACCAACAAGCCTCTTTTTTAAAGCATTACCACAGCATTTCATATTACCTCGTACTGTCTGTGCGACCCGGCGGCCCCCGAGAGCCGACATACACTGCGCTGCTTAAACGCTACCGCAGCATTTTACACGGCCGTGCTGTCGCAATAACACACACATATCATGAGACGTGACACATTTAAGCACACACAGGCACACACAATGATCCATTATTATAATGAAAGCCGGCAAGTGCAGGACCCTGAGGCTCCACTTAATCAGTGTGTGTGTTTGTGTGTGTGTCGGTGGAGGAAACAGTGATCTCCATAAACATTTGAATATCTTTCAGGTGCTGCTACAGTTCTGCTGCGGTTGCACCTGAAAGATATTTTCAATCAGATACAGTGAGGGATGCAGCATAAATATCAGCTGGACATTTTGATTCCATCAGCAAACACATGCAATAATTCAACATGTAAGCAAAGTTACTTTTCCCCTCAGTGAAACAAATGCAGATACTGAACTCCTGAGAGAAAGAGAGACTTTCAGTAACTATTCTAACACCAGTCTAATTTATTGACATATACAAGTAGATGGTGAAGCTGAATTTTATCCAGTTAAGAGTGACTAACTCCAGGGCTCGTTTGAAACACAACATGTCTAATCACAGCCCGTTTTCCCATGATTCAGTCCTTTTGTCAGCTGTCACAAGGTGTTAATGGTTTTAGGGCATCAGTGACACAGCAGAGGACTGAAGAGTGCCTCAGTTTAATAATGTAACACTCCTTCCCCAATTAAAATGTGCCAATTATCTCAAGATCCTGTGATGGCTCTCCAGCAAACACTCCTCATTATGGTCCAACATTTATGAATTCACAAACAAGCATATTATTATGCCGCTCGTTCCAACTCCCATTTTTTCCCCCAAAAAAACTGTCACCACACAAAACAACAACCGGTGAACAGGATCTGATGTGCAGTGGTTATTAAATGTGGTGGAGTGCCTGCGTGGAAACCTAATAACCTGCCAGTCACCTCAGAAATCATCACCTCTTGCATTAAACTCAAAATTTAGCGGGAAAAGGCTGAGCAGGCAAAGCAATTTCCTATTTGTTAGTATTAAGACAAATCTGTTTTAGTGTAAGACGTGTGTCAAACTTTCTCCCAGCCAGTGAGATGATTTCGATTTTTTATTCATTGCCTATAGGCATCTGGCCCGTTTCCATATCATCCACAATGTGCTGCACTACAATCCCAACCAACATTTTACTTTCTCAACCAAACCTCCTGCTGAAAATATAACAGTGATACAAAACAACAGGATGAGCAGGTCCGTTTCTTGGATTTGATTAAACCCTTTAAAGTTAATCTCTGTTCATCACAATTACATATTTAAAAGGTTTTTCCATGAAATCCCTTCATGTCTTAACATGGTTTAGATGTGACTTTACACTGCCTCCATCTTCCTCCACCAATCACCTGCAGCTCCGACACACCTGCTCACCTTCAGCTCTCCTCATCACACACCTGCTTGTTTTTTTTGCCATCCTAATAGAAACACTGGGTCTAAATTGATCATTCCTGTAGGAAAGTTCTGGCGCACAAATTCATTTTCAGTGATTGACTTTGACATCCCTGACGTAAGACAAAGAAAAGTAGCAAATCCTCTAATGTGAAAAGCTGGAACCGGCTGATGTTTGGCACGAAGGCTAAGGAATAATGACTAAAAGGCTTAATAGATTATCAAAATAGTTCCTGATTCATTTTCTTCTGATTGACTCATCGTTTCAGCGCCGGCAATGAGTGACAGCACTCACCTCGTCGACGTTCTCGAAGGCGTTGATGACATCATACGGCAGGCAGGACAGCAGGTCGATAACAAACCAGGTCTTCAGGTAGTTCATTCGGATCAGCTTGGGGTCCGAGATGACCTCGCCGGCGGGTCCGACGAACGTGGTGTGGAAGTTTAAAACGATGTCCACCAGGAAGATGACGTCCACGATGCTGTCCACCACCAGCCACGTCACGTTGTTCTGCTTCGTCTTGAAGGAGACGTTGTAGGGCACCATGATGGCCGTGTAGAAGGTGAGGATGAGGATGACCCAGTCCCACGTGGTCTTGAAGAGGCAGTAGTGCAGGATGATGTGAGGAGGGGTTTTGGGGGTCTCCTGCTTGTACTGAGGTAGGATGTCCGAGCCCAGCTGCAGTACCTGCCCAAAAACGGCGAGTCAGCAAAAGTCCGAAACAGACGTGTGAATAAATATACCTCACCGGAGGCCAAAAATATTACAGCTTGGTTTTTATATTATGTCCTCTGACGGTGATTAAAGCTCACCTGCTCATAAGAAGTGCTGCGTAATCTTAGAACATGACCTGATCTAAAAAGACACCTCCAACATTTCCCATATATCCAGTTTGTTCTCTAGTATAAAAACAACATGTCCTCCATACCTCAGCTAAGCGGGAGTGCTTGTGGACATTCTCTCCTTTGTGAACCGTGGGCTGCAGCTGCTGTAAGACTCCTCGACTGCTCGTTAGGGCTCGAGTCAGTCGGGCAAACTTGCCCCAGCCTGAGGAGCAGAAACAGTATGCACCATCTTTAACGTGAGGAATTTTCAAGTTTTCTGAAACTGGATATTTCCTGGGGGCAACAGCATGCAGTGTTTCCCCCAGGATTTTTTTTTCCAGAAGTGCTGAGTTTTATTTTGCACTGCCGGAAGATATCGAGCGCATCTGCTGACACCAGAGGGGCTTTAGACACGTATTTTCTATAGGAGATGAGGCCACAGAGGTCTGGTGCGCTCACTTCTAACTGATTCCTCTCATTTTGAAACTTGACGTCTTCAAACCCCACCGAGATTCGTGGCATCACTTAAGGCAGGTTATCAGATTTCAGGCGGCTCTGTGCCACAAAATATTTCAACTGAGGGTTGTCTGATCTTTAGGTATTTTACCACTTTATCTTCAGCTACATGAGGCTTTATACTGTCTTTTACTCATGTTTTTTGTTACTGTTTTGGTTCACTTTCATCAGCAACATAATTTTCGGCGACAGCACAAAAACAATGTGTGTCATCTACTGAGCCCCAAACGACTGACGGACAAAATGGAAAACTGAAAACAGAGCCGAAAGGAGTGTGAATAATGGACTTGCATACAACACAAATGAATGCTAATGTTGCATGTTTTCTCCTGGACGTGTAACTGTTTGCATCAAGTTTGCATCAAATCATCAAAAAAATCTGTATCAAAGGCTTGAACCAGCCGTTACGGTGAAAGAGAGATTGCAGTCATGGTTAAAAGAAATGAATGTTGACTGTTCGACAACACCATGTAACTTTTTCATTTGCTGCTGAACACTGTACAAATACTGCACAAATATCATCTGCAGAAAAGTCTGATACTCTTATGTTTCTGGTGAGGACAGTCCTAACTTGGCTTATGTGGGCTGCTGCAGTTTTTTTGTCTTTATGGGACTCTTTGCCTCCAGTCCTCACTCTCTATTCAGGCAGCACAAACCTATCCTTGCTCTTGTTGCCTGCAGGCCTTGTCTCATGTAAGAGAGAGGGCTCAAGTCTTTACTGAAGCGACAGCCTTGAGCAGAGCGCGACCTGTTGATACTGAAGCCTGCGCTGCAATCTCAGTTTCATCCCACATCCTGCTGGTGTCACTAGTGCTGGTCTGCAGCCGCTCGCTTGGACTAATTCATGTCTATTTTGTCTGTCTTCAACGATCACACAGCTCAATGACTCATTTTTGTGCCGTGTGCTGATAACCATCAGGATGAGGTGCTTATTTGACTGAGTGAATACTTGCCAGAGCAGATGCACAATACACAGGCTCCAATGGTGATTGCTGGCAGATTAGTGTTATCTCTGACTCTCATTTTATAATCTCGAATGAAAGCTTTAGATCGAACACAGAAAAATGCTTTCATCCATTTTATTGGTCCAGCTGATGCCCAAGTACGGATGGAAATCACTTTTCACTGAGGTAGAATTAACTTTAATGGCATCCTTTTTGACAGAAAGCAGGAAGTTGAACATGTTAAACTCATTGACTCTAACCTTTAGAAGAATCGTCTTCAATGGGCTGTTTAAAAGCCGTGATGTCGCTGAAGGTGCAGAGAAACAGCACCACCTTCTCTTGCTCATTTCGAATGGGAGCGATCTTCACAAAAAACCAAACAGGCGTCCCTGAAAGTAGAAAAAGACACACATTTAGCTGCATCATCTGTTTATTTTCAGAGGAAGTGACACAAATAGCTTGAAACTTGATTGCGTTGCGTGAACTGAAATATTCTGGACAAAACTTTCGCAGTTTTCCTCTAACACCTGCGAGCGCATGGAGGCTACACCTGCGAGTGGAGACAAACACAGCACCACATTTTTCTGGGGAAGGTTTCTCTGGTCTGGCTCTCAACCAATTAGCACATTCCTACAGAGGTAGAAATGATCTGGGTTGCCTTTGAACTCGGCTGTATGTTACAGAGGCTCTGAATACATTTGCATGACAAGAGAGTGAAACCTCACATTTTTCTCTTTCCTGCCGTCGCTACTTACTGTTCTTCTTGTACATCAGTATTTCAAACGAGTTCATCTCATAATTCTCGAACGTTAGTCGCACTTTTTCCGTCGTGTCCTTGTCCGTGAGCTCCCCGTACATGAAGCTGGAAAACACGAAGGGAAATAACAAGTTTAATATTTAACACACAGCGGTACATTAGACAAACATGCTCGTCATGGCGCTAAAGAGTGCCGACTCCGATGCATGAATATCTTAATGTGTTGAAGTATTCTCTGCTGACATTGTGGTATTTTGTTCTGTTCTCGCTTTCTTTTGGCACCTTTTGGCATCCTTATTCCTTTTAAATTCAACTGTATGTTTTCTGAAGCAGCACTAGATTATTTAAAATGCAGCCTAAAAGCATGAAAATGATAAATGCAGCCTGGTGTCTAATTGTCCAAATGCAAAGTTCCTCTCAAAAACAAATTAAACCTGAAGATGGGTCAAGCAGCCATGAGCACATTTAACCATGCTGCAGAGGCATTCATCTCACTTTGCTTGTTACTGCCAGCCTCAGTGGCAGTCTGTTCCAGCATGATCTAAATATAGCTCCGAGTTTGTTATGAAATACAAAAGGAAGGCTAAATTTAATGAGACTACATTTTGACAGTGCAGAGACTTTTCAGACCAGTGCTTGATGTAAAAATCACTGATGACTCTCTCTCTCTCTCTCTCTCTCTCTCTCTCTCTCTCTCTCTCTCTCTCTCTCTGAGCTGGGAGGAATGTGACTTTCTTCAAAGAAAATAATTCCTCAAGTGACTTTCTCGTCATGCACGAAAAAATCCCACAGGTTTGTCGCCGTATGTTTACAGCATCCAGCGTAGGAAAAAAAAAAGCATGCACATAATTGAAGAGACAAAGAAGACAGTAAGTGAGATGGAAAGAACATCTTTGATTTACACCTCTACAGCAAACAAGGCTCAGGTATTAGACTTTAACTCTCTGGGGAAATGAGCATGCGTTTTATGTTGGAGTCATCTTCAAAAACATCAAACCTCCACACTCTGTGAAGGTTTCATGGCCTCGTAATCAGATTTATAAAGACAGATTTGTTTACAGAAAAGAGACCAAATAATTACAAGTCTACAGGAATATTTGAAGAATAATGAAAGAGGGTGGTGACGCCTATTAAAACTGCTAATCAACAACCAATTATGCTACGGTTTATATGATTAAAGGCTCTGAGATCTACAGGCTTGGTAGATTTCAAAACGATACAAATCATGTAGCACGGCAAAAACAAACCTGCATCTGAAAGTTGCCAAAAGTTATCAAGAGAGGAACGTGGAAGGGTTAATACATGAAGCTGTAGTAGAGAGGAACTGACCACACTGTGTCTCCGACCATGCTGGCAGCTTTGTGGGGATAAATTTGAATGTCGGTGTGTACAGCTGAGTGATGCCAATAGTTTTGCAGTTTATTTTGCAATAAACCAAAGTGCTGAAGTTCAAGTATCACCAAATTGTTACAGTTCATCCTCTGGGGGAAATGAATGTCTGCACCAAATTTCAATTCACAATCCATTTGATGGCTGGTCAAACATTTTACTCTGAACCAAAAGTGTGTTTTTGTCAAATCTGTGTGGAGCAAATTTTAACAAACATCTTTTATCTGCTCCACAAATTCCCTTGTTGGAGAATTATCTGTGGGAACTTTATTAGAGCTGTTTTGTGTTTGTTTTATTTCTTATTTCCTAATTTAGTGGTATGACCAGAGCAAAAATAGACTAAAATGCAAGGATCACACTAAGACAGCAGGTCATAAGGCCGAGTTCACAAAAAAAAATAAAAAAACAGAGCTTGAGACTTACAGAGGGAAAATCAAGAGTCTAAATCCAAACAGAGCAAAGGCCATATATGGGGAAACAACAAGGAAACTATCATGTCTGGAAAGGTCATCTGCAAGGAGAACTATGAAAAACAGGTAGTGACCAGGTGGAAGGACTGATTGGATAATGGAGAACAGGTGAGGAGAGGAAGGAAGTGAAAACTAGAATGCATCAAGGTAAGTAACTACAAAATAAAACAGGAAATGAGGTTACCTAGAGTCCAGACACAAACGTCCATGTGAGTAAAGATCACTGACTCAGACTGAGGCTGACGTGTGCCCTGTTAATTTGGGATAACTGCTATGTATTTTACTCTTTTTACTTTTACTTTTATGGACTCTATGTGTATGTCTCTTATTTAATGAATGTTGTTCTTTCCTATGAAAAGTTAATGTTGACCTCTCACCGTTCACTAATTCATTTTCCCAACACCTTGGGTCCCTCTTGATCTGATCATTTTCTGATTTGTGACCACTGTCTTTAAATTTTCTTGTCACAGTTGATCCCAATAAAAACTATAAAAAGCCTGATTTGTTTGCTTTCCTTAGATCTTTGGTCGCGTTTATGCGTTCAAACTTTTCTCAAATTGTCCTAAGGTTTTCGACCTGTTTTCCTTCCTGTTGCAAACAGAGAGCTTCACTCCATCACGCAACCTAAAAATAAACCTTAAACAAATCATCACACTCTGTTCAATATTTGTATTGGCAAGTCTTCTGAAGCTTATGCTGAAGGACCCAAGGGTCTAAATCAGTAATAGCCGCAGTGCTGGCTGTGACAAACACACCATCTCCCACAACAGACGAAGTCGCCCACGGTTTTCAAATCTGGCAGCACCAACTGTTTCCATGTGATCCTATTAATGTAGTGGTTGCTGGCACGCTTATTACAGACACAATAAACACAAATCCAGAAACTGCTCCGTTGAACAGGGACGCTACTCATTTTTCTTTTGTTCCTTCACGTGAACAGTTTTGCACCTGGGGACACTGCCCACACCTTCACTGTTGTTGTCACTGATGTGGAAGCAGTTTCAGTCGTTTCAACCGGATTTCATCACAGATCTGTGTTATTTTTCTGCTTCCTGTCTTTGCAAAGAGAAAAGAAATCTAATGAACTGCCTTAAATTATGGGAATATCATATTAATTCTAACTGTGAGTGCTTTTCTCATTCACTTCAACAGAGCATAATATGTGGTGATTTTAACTTCTGGCCCCTTAGAACGACTAAAACTGAGCTCCTCATCCTGTTCTTGCCGCAGAGGAACCTCACCTGTATCCACACTTTCATCATTTAAGTTACGACCCAGAGCTAATAATTGTATTTGAGGTTTGAAATGAAGACCTATAAATCAAAAGTTTAGGGTTCCTCAAAGCTCTGCCTTATTGCCATGCCAACACACTGACTCCATACATGAGGATGAGGCAATGTCTATCTGTTGGTCAACTCTGATCCAGACTGAAATATCTCAACAACTATTGGATGACTCGCCATGAAATTTGGTACAGACTTTCATGGACCCCAGAGGATGAATCCTGAGTACTTCAGAAACCCCTGTCTCTTTCTCTGGTGTCACAATGAGGTTCACATTTGTGGTTTTTAGTGAAATGTCTTGACGACTATAAAATTTCATAACCACGTTCATGTTCTCCTCAGGATGAACTGCAATAATAAAAATTTCATCTTGCACCATCATCAAAACATCAGTTTGTCCAAATCGTTGGTTTATGACTAAATGACATTAACCTTATACAAACTAAACAGACTTCTCAACCAGACTGATCAAACAACAACAACGCGGCAGCTGTTACAGCGAATCAGAGGCAAAATCTCAGTACTTGATTTAGAATGGTAGTTAAAAAGTTTTTGCTGTAATGCTGATGCATGAACTTCTCCTCTGAGGAATCAAGTGTGAAAACATAAACAATGGTGACAGAGGACAATCTGTTGTTTCCTTTTAACTTGAAATGAGCCAAAAGTTGTAGACACAAATAAATTCTACTGAGGCACAACAACTAAACTTATATATCGTACTTACAAGCGATGCAACAGTCCATGTTTATATAACTCAAGGATCTAAGTGAGAGGTCCCCATAACTTTTTTTCACTGCAGGCATTAAAACAAACCTTGTAAAGGAAATCACCTTCTGTCTGTCTGTAGTATAACTGCAGCAACAGCATGATTATTGTAGCTTTACCAGCCAAGCTCATCCAGATTAACAAGAAAGCTGCAGCTGTAACACATTCTTGCAAAGTCACTGGCTCATCTCGCTTCTCTAATACGACAAATTAGCAGTCAAGAGAAGAAAAAATATGGTATTGCAAAAATTATAAAGATTTATATCTGCAAAATTAGTTTGGAATCTGGTGGAGTTAAACAAAAAAAAACTTTGTCGTATATGCAGTTTCTCTAATTGTGAATATGTGAATGTATTTATGGAACAAACATTTTACCTGTTTTAAATCCTAACAGATCTACACTAAGACACAGAGATCCTCATGCCTACCTGCAGGTGCTGCTTTTCTGCATCACCTCGGCTCTGTGATAGCCCGACAACTTGCAGAAGCCATCGTTGCTGTAGACGATGGGCCAGTCCACTATCTGAGCGTTTCCCAGCACAAAGTTGGTGTCTGTTTGAAAGTAGATGGGAAAGAAAGGGGACATAACTTGAGGCACTGCAGCGTTTCCTAAAAACAACTATATACAAATACTTCAACTATAGTTTGGGTTGGGAAAAGGTTGAGGCTTATTACATTTGATATCTAAGTCAAAAGTTAAGGATTTGTTAGAACTGTAATGGAGGATAGTTATTATAAAACTATATTTAATTCCTATGTGTCAAAACTTTGGCAATTGTTGGTCAGATAAATAGAAAAATGTCACCTTCTTTATCAGTGTTTGTGGATAAGACCAAAACACAGATTTACAGGGAACATTTAGGATGAGCTTCAGCTGTTATGTTGGCCAGAGTTGGGCAAGTCATTTTTAGTTTCAGGTGTTAATCAGTGACTCATTCAGTGACGATATGATGGAGGTCATCCCTTCAACACCAAACCTGAATTATGATTTTACATCCCTTCATGCTCATGTCTGTCTTGTAATGTTTCCCCTAACATTAAAAACATGGAGTAACCTGGCTTTTAAGAGCTGATTTAAAGACACTTAAAGATTTCCATTAGTGTCCATGATGGTCTACAGCCCATTACACACTCCTGTTAGTAGCTGCTCTTTAGCAGTACTTTGCACAAGAACAACTCATGTTGTCTTTTTGTATCTTGTAAGTATGTAGCAGGCCTGGTTGGCTGTGTTTGCTGGTGTTTGCCATTAAACAGTCCAATTTATAGTGATTATTATGATAAAGTGTTCTTTATTGGTAAGTACAGTCTACAAAGTTAAACAGCTGGTGTCATCGATTTTTAAATGTGGAAAACACAGTACATTAATTCTCATATGGAATAGTTTGCATATTCAAATGTTAACACGGCCTCCGAGCGAGACTTATCAAAATGTTAATACATCTCAATTATCATTGAGTTGTATGTATATTTTTAAAGGCTTATTTTGCTTCCATCCCATTTTTCAACCTCTGTCTGTTTTATAATTAACATTCACATACTCTTACTCTGTGTCATTACTTAAAGTCAAAATTGTCCTCAGGTCATAATTCATTAAATTAATGGAGAATGCTGGTGTTTTTCATTTTACAAGCAAGCTTTCTGAACTTGTTATGGTTAATATACCGTGTAAATGACTGTACTGTGTAGTATGGAAAAAATATGCAGTATTTTGGCCTTAATGGCTAAATACATAATGTTAGTTTCATATATTTGATCTATATGTTTTCGAGGTGAGGACACGCCATTATTGAGCAGAATATAAATACGCTTTGGATATGAACATGAACAGTCCATCGATTTTTGCCTTTAATTGATAAGAAACAAAATAAGCGTCATATTTTAAAATATCACAATCTCACTATAATATTGAACTTTGTGAAAGAAGATGTGCATAAAATTTGCTTCTTGTCCAATTTGCAACTGTGATTCCAAAAGAGCTGGGACACTGTGAAAAACATAAATGAAAGAGTGATAATTTGCTCATCTTTTTCGACATATACTCAACTGAAAACAGCACAAAGACAATATATCTAATGTTTGACCTCATCAGCTTCCTTGATTTTTATAAATATCTGCTTCTTCTGAATTTGGCAGCAACATGTTTGAAACAAGTTGGGACAGGAGCAACAAAAGACTGTGAAAGTTGTGGACTGATCCAAAAACACCTGTTTGGATCAGTCCACAGGTAAACAGGTTCATTGGTAACAGGTGATAGGATCATGATTGGGTATGAAAGGTTCATCCTGGAAAGTTGTTCACAAGCGAGGATGGAGAGAGGTTCAACACTTCGTCAGACACAGGATTGTATAAAGGAGATTAATACATGTGCTCAGGAACACTTTGTGAAACTGTTGTCGGGAAACAGTTTTGTTTGCAAATGATTGCATTCTGTTTTTATTTACATTATAGACATGAGTCCCAACTTTTTTGGAATCGGAGTTGTTGTGTTCTACAGCTGGGATAATAAAGATACTTCAAACTATGGATTGTTTCGCTGGATTAATTCTGACATAAATGATCTAATATCTCGCCAAATAATTTTGGCAAAAAAGAAGCAGATGTAATGGGTTTAAATGGGACAAGACAACTGATGATAATTGGGGATAAAACCTCAAAAAAACAAAACTGTATGGCAGATCTCAAAGCAAACCACCCTGCTATGCACACAGCCTGAAACAATGTGATGACACAGGGGTGAAAGAGCAGGAGGAGGAATTAAAAACACTTGCCACAAAGCACATACAGAAATGTTATTTTTATACCACAGATCAACACAAACACATTGAAATGACAACGAAAAGCATAAAGGATATGATGAATGAGACGTTCCATGCCAACGTGTTATTTTACAATGGTCACATGAACGTTAATCTTGTGAGTAAAGAAACGTAAAGTCCAAAGCTCAGTGATTATTATCAGCCCTGGATTTGTTCACTCGCTGCTGTGTTGCAGCAATTTTACGCCAATGTTTGAAAAATCTCAACATGTCTCATTACTTAAGTGTTTTGTAAATTAACAGCATTTGGTATAGAACATTTCGTGGTACATTACAAAGAGAAAAAATACTGTCAGGAAAACATAAGCAGCACACCAAACTAAACTGTGTAGTACCTGTCTGTCTATGTGACAGTGTCCAAACTGAAATTTTTGAAAAGAAAACAAGGTTAACAGATTACAGTGAGAAACATCTGTTGAACGTCAGACAAAACGGAAAAAAAGATGGGCCGTGTCGAGCAAAAGAGAAACACTAAAAACATGATGTTCACAGGAATCTGTTGGGCAAATATTATCTGACGTATGAAGGTTCACCTCAACACAGTAGAATGAATCTATACAGAAACGTATATCATGTAAGTGTTATAGAAATAGGTGTTACTCTGATTGTAGACTCATTGAAGCTGCATTAAAATGTTCTGGTTCCAGGTCGCTGTCATTCTCCATGTTTTCTTATTTGCTGACATTCATTGTTACTACTTGTGCATTCGCTGCTTATGACAAATGAAAACTGAATGAGCGAAAGTTACAGAAAAGGAAAATCTCATTGTTTGTGAACGCCCACCCATCGCTGCGTCTCTCACGAGCTACTCCACTGTTTCTCAGCAGCATCCTGCAGATTATAGTCTTGGCTCTTTTGTTTCTAGCTTCAGAGAGATTTACTGCCTGCTAATCCGAGCACCGCCCAAGGTCATGAGAAAAACATATGCATGTGCTTTTGATTGTAAAGGCTGGATTTTTCTCTCTTTTTCTTAATATTAACCACCTCAGGGAGATTCTCACAGCGTCTGTCTCGAGAAAGCCTCGTTCTGCAGAGATGCGTTCACCCTCTCCGAACAAGTTGTTCCCTTCTGTCATAACATATTTTAATGTAGATATGTGCAACAGGGGCAGACTGACAGTGAGGCCCAGGGACACATGGTTTGGCATACCTCTGGAGGTTTGGACCATAAATGATGGAAAACAACCCAAACCTAACTTTAACAAAACCTTATTTAAAAAAGAAGTCATTATAGCTCAATCCAATTAGCTGGTGTGACTCCAACACTGCCTCCGAAATGTGGTTAGTGACAGACAAACACAAAGCTGCTGCTTCGGTTTCACAGTTAGCTGTCCGGTGTCATAACTCTCCTGTCTGTCCTGTCACTTCCTATTGGATCTAATAATACAGAAAGGCCAAAGGATTACTGACAAGCATGTCCAAAAATACTGTTATAGACTTCCATCAGAGTTTGGTGTGTTTCAGCCTTCACATGTGGTTCATTGGCTTCACACTCAGACAGCAAACTGGACACTAATAAGTCAAAATTAATCCAATTTGTCTCAGAATGATAAGAAGTTTTCTATACTTTTTGACAAATCAATGTGTAAGTAGATGAAGGAAACATCCATATTTTTGAGGAAGAACTCATCACTGCTGTTATCACGACCTACTGTTATATTTAATGTGTTTTTATCAGTGGTTTTTATAGAGTTTTAAAACTTTTTAAGGTTAAATTCAAGAGAATGGTTCAACCTTTTTAATCCATTTTACCATAATAATACTCTCTGATGATCATTTGATAATGACTGTGCTGCAGTGTCCACACAGGAAAACAGAAAAATGTTCATCAGGGCTTAATGTTGTTATTTTCCACACAATTAAAGATGCAAACAGAGGAAATGTGTGCAGTCTTAATTAGGCACAGCTTGAGGTTGTTCGCATTCAGACACATTCTGTTGGTTAATATTTAAAAGCTAAGAGATCAGCAACAAAAAGCCTAATAGTTTAATTTCAAACAGAGCTGTGGTTTAATCATGGTAAATAATCAGAGGCATTGGTCTGGTTTCACACCTGACATCAGACACAGTTCTGCACCTTTTCATGCTTTTTTAAAAATGAGTTACAATATTTACACTTGACTTTCACTAGAAATCAAAAGAATCCAGACATTTCTGCTCCATATGATAATTCAATTAAGACTTCAAGTGACCTCATGTAATCAGTAAATGGAACCTGCTGCTTACTCTCACATGGAAACAAGAGCTTTGTCAGAAAAAAATATACTAATTGAATTACTAGGATTTAAATAGTGAGATTTTTAACCAAATATTTAAACACTCAATAGAAAACTTTTTAATGCGCATCAAGGTGAGATTTTTTTTTTATCATTAATTTTCTTTCATTTTTTTATTTCATTAATTGACTTGATGAAAGAACCTGAAATCATTTCTGTGCCTCTCTTCTAAGACAGACTGGATCTAGGTTTAATGTTTACATCCTTTACTTCAATGCACCATATTCATCTTCATCCTTACCGTTTGACCGTCTCACAATATTCTCCAAAAAAGTATTCTGAGGGGCCACAAGTCCCCTGCGGCCCCCCGCCATCCTGCCTCCTCCTCCTCCTGCTGCTGCTGCTGCTGCTGTTTCAGGCTCGTGCAGGTGAAGCTTCAGTCCTCCACCTGGTCCTCATGCCGCCTCCGGCTCCGGCTCCTGCTCCGGCTCTGGATCTGGATCTTGCTGTGTCTGCTCGGATCATCGGCCGCCTCCTCAGCCCGGTGCGCATCTCCTCATCCAGGAGGCGACAAACACCGCACAGGAGGGGCCGAGGAGCCGAGCCCGCACAGGCGGCACTCACAGGACCTGCAGCGCCACCTGCTGGACAGATAGTGCAGGGGACCAAAAGTACGTTTACTCGAGTACTTTACTGAAGTTAATTTACTGCACTTCAATTCCGAGGGGGGTACTGTGATTTTACTCCACTACATTTATTTCACAGACTCAAATGTGATCGTTATTATTTATTATGATATTATAAAGTGCATTGCAGAAGAACTTTTTTTTGGCTTGTGATTTCTTTCTAAAAGTTTAGGGCCTTTGTCCCCTTTCAGATGTCTTTGAGTTGTAGTTAAACCAAAGAGATTTCATGAACATCTCATGTGGTTTTAATCAAAAAGGCCAAATTGTACAATATTTCACAAGAAATTACTAGAAAATAGTACAAAAAATTTGTGTAGCAGAGGTTTATTCTGGTGGTATCTTTCACACCACCTTAATCAATTTATCTTTAGTAATTTTTTAGTAGATTAGTAATTACAACCTTTTATCGCATATGGTAATATATTAATAACTTTTCTGGAAAAAAATATTTTTACTTTTGATGCTTTAATGCATTTTGTTGACAATATTTTCCTTGAATATGATCTTGAAGGCAGGAGAGAAATCTTAAGATGGTCTGTGTCTTTCTTTCTATAACTTCCTTATTCTACTTCATACCCTTTATTTTGTGAGATTGTTCTGTTAGGTATTGCAATGTAAACAATTTCTCGACTTCAAGAATTCTGCCTTGTGATATTGAGTAGATAAAAATGAACAGGTTAAGAAGGGTTAAATTCGGTTCAAAGTGTGTAAGAGAACTGAAAAACAGCAGATCTTCTGTTGTACATCCAGGAGCCTCCTGGTTAGTTAGTTTTTCATGGACTAATTGCTGAGAGTCAAGTTCTTGAGACATGAGTCCCAAAGGAGCAACAACACTGAGGCATGTGTTTTTTGTTTTTTTGCAGTAGAATCAGGCCTTTCACACACAGCACCTTCCCAAAGCTCATTAATCCTGTTCAATTATTTTGGACCCTGCAGTGCCCACAGTAAGACAGATCTGAAATAATGCTCCTGGTGGCAGCATTTCCATCTAAATTAAACAAACAGAAAGTACAAAGGTCAGTATGAAAGGCTGCTCACACATGCTGCTTGTCAGTCCTCCAGGTTTGTTTAACTGTTGTTGCAGGTGTAAATCAGTCGGTTTATATGAATACCAGCAGGACTCTCTGTGCTGCAGAGAAGCACCGGATATCACAGTTTTATTTTAGCCAATTAAAAAGCTCACAAATATGCTTGTGTTTGTTAACCGGCGAGACCTGAACACACAACGTCTTTAAAAGTTTTGGTTTAGCAATTAAAGACAATATAAAAGCATTTATCAAATGGGTTATATCACACTGTAATGTAGTTTTGAGTAGATAAGCATTTATTAATTATTTACCAACAGCTATAACTTATCCTGTGCTGACCCCTATGACGAAGCTGGTGTATAAATAACGAATGATAATACAATAACACACACGTGCTATAAAATAAAATGTCTTCATAGCAGAAGTTCTAATAGCTGACCAATACTTGACATTAACATTCAAAATATCCTTATATGTGCTTACGTCTACATCCACGTTTTTAAATTATAACATGTAACAAATGCTAAATAAGGAAGGGTTAAAGTGTCAGCAATAAAAGACAAAATATCCCAGTGGTCATGGCTCGGACTAAAGGTCGAGGATTACTGAGTCAGCGTTTGCTTTGTTTTATGGTGCAGACAACTTCCAGCTTTTTGAATTTGTTGATCCAGCCTTATAAGGTTATGAAAACAAGGTGCAGGAGGCTATGCTAATGACTTCCTGTAGGAATGCATTCGTATAGCAGCAATAAAGGATATGCAATGGCAATAACTGTTATCAGAGAAGTCATTCACACTGTTGCAGGTCAAACAGCACTGAGTCACCACAGAGCCACAGGTACCAGGTAGTGTGTCAACATAGCCTGTTTTTTTCAAAACATATTACTGAAAGTCGATTTTACAGGATCACAAAGTGCCTCACAATGGCAAAAATGTAAAACCTTCTGAGTCCATTAATGAAGCATTTCCATGAACCTTCAAAAATATTCCTGGTTTTTCTAACTTCAAAGGGATTAAACACTTTAAATCCAGCTACAATTAAGCTCGCTAGATGCAGTCAGCTATAATAGTTAAATTAACCCTTTGTAGGATTACATAATTTGGTCCCAACCTCCCCAGACAGTTTATATAATTGCTCCAAAATTTTCCTCATGGACAACACTTAAGCTGTTCATATAATTTTTGAGAATTTAAAACCATGAAGCATGTTTTTCCTCAACCTGAAACTTTAATTCATGTACAAACACAAAAGTAATGACCACAGATGGGCAGAGAATGAGAAGCAGTTTTCACTCAGCAGCACTGAATACAGAGCAGTGACATCAGACACCAGAACCACGAACAGTCTATTGTGGACTTTCATAATACCTTTGTGGTACATAAACATATTTTCACATTATAAAGGTGGTATATGTATATCCTTTTTCTCTTCACATCAGCTTGACCATGTCTTGGTGATTTTGAGATGACTCAGGTGATCCGTGATGTGTTTGTGTTGAGGAAAATTGTTAAATTTGGCCTCTTTGATCTTGAGCCAGTTCTGGGCTCTGCGCTCGGCAGCATGGCAATACTCCTGCTCCACAGACATGTATGGTCGGCTGATCCAGTATTCATTCTCAGCCTCTCGCTCCAAATGCTTTATTGTATTGCGATTCATCTGCCATGTGATTTGTCGTGGTCGCCGATACTTTCCGATCCACTGCTTCCCAGGGATTCCTTTCCGAAACAGGGCGAGAGTGAGAAACATGGGGGCGAATTATATCTGAAAAGGAAAAACAGTACAGCAATCACTATGATGCCAGAAAGAGGTTTTAAACACAAGTATCATGTACTAGTCAAATTGCAATAACAACCATGGACTTAGGGACAAACGGACTATCAAAATGGCAAGTGTCACAATTTTGCAGGCAAATGTTTTTTTGATGCGTCCACTAGATGGTAACAGGAGGCAAATGTCTGGAAATAAATGGTGAGTGCCAATCTGTACCTTTAGATGGATAAAAATGTAAGTAATGCGCAACAAAAGTAAAAGAGTCATGGAGATGGTGACCTCTGAAGTACACTCTGAACATGCCCGCACAGCTCAGAGCTCAAAATCAAATCAGTCAGCGTAAGAGCAAACACCTGTGTGGGTGGAGGGACTTGAAGAAACTGTCCGGTCATAAAATGAAAAATAAAATAAAATAATTAAAGAGGAATAAATCCTTCAGATTAATATTTGTGAGGATTGGATTTATCATTCCACATCAAATCAATGACACAGTTCAGAGTTTTCCCACTGCAAAACGTTAACTTATGGCCTTGACATTAACCCTTCTTTCCAGATTACATTTTCTGTTTACTAGAACCAGAGAGGAATTTGAACTATGTACTAATCTGTGCGTTACACAAATCTCGGCACCTTCAGCACTGTTCTACAGTTCTACCAGAATTGGTACAACCTTTCGAGAATTAAATAGAACCTGAAAATTAGGTCAAAAATACTCATCTGCAGTCGCATCACAATGATGAGGTTCTGAATTGTATTACTGGGATTGTTTAAGTTACTATTTGTTTTGTCTTAGGCAAACTAATGAGTAGAGCTACGATGATCAGGAAAGAAAATTAAACTCCAGCTATTTTAATAATAAATCATTTCAGTCATTTCTCAAGCAAATGTCAAACATTTGTTTCTTAAATGGAAGGATTTTAAGTCTTTTTCCCAATTTTTGACATTGTATAGACTAAGCGATTAATCGTGAAAATAATCAGCAGCCGAATCATTCAAAAATAATAATCTAAATAATTGTGTCTTTGACCTACTCATGAGTCATGAGCTGTTACAATTTTACAACAGCGCATGACAATGACATCACAACAACAACTTTATTTCCCAGGGTGGGTTACTGTGTAAAAACATCAAAGCTAACATTGAGAACAAGTTAAACTAGCTATAACCAGTAGTTTTTTATTAACAAGGATTCAAGCGACCAAATGTATGTGAAAGGAGTTGCTGCTCATTGTGTTGTTTTTATTGCCCATAATTTTACTGCTTTGGTTCACGCTCTTTGCTCTCAGTGGCACTTAATAAGCTCTAAAAACTTACCTGTATTGCCTGCTCAGCACCAAACAGCAGACGACACACTTGTAAACTAGGGGTGAAATGGATCACAAAACTCACAGTGTTGAGTCACAGATTAGACCATTTTTTGAATCAGCAAAAAAGGCGATACATTTATATTGAGACAGAGAGGATTTGTTTTAAAAATGCCATCATTTGACTCTGATGTTGCCACCCCTCTATTCAATTTCAATTAAATTCTAAAGGGGGGTTGTTGTTTACATGGGAAACATTTACCTTGCCAAAGCAAGTGCGAAGAAAAATAAACAAAAAAAGAATTAAACACTTCAATCACTTACATTCACCAAGTGGCAAAAAACATGACTCCAAAAGAATGATCTTTCCATGTCTGCTGGAAGTGCAAACAAGCCACTGTTTGCTAACATATTTGCCATATCTTAAATGGTGATAATGATGTCAGTGTTGTGTTTATAGCATTTTTTTCATTGGCCCAAAGTGACCCAAAAAATGTATTGCTCATTTAACAAATAGTTTGTTTGAATTTTCTTTCTAATCATTTTTGCCGTGTGACAGACTAAATGTTTTTCATCCATATCCACAGCAAAGTAGTGGTGAATGTTTTTAAAAGGAATTTTGAGTTTTGCCAAGAGAGTCAGGAACCTATTTCTCAGAAAATATGATCAGCTTTGTGACTCCAAAGTAATGACGATATTGTTTGAGAGGCGAGAGAAAGTTCATGTGGCAGTGCCAGAAACTGCAGTTCCTCGAATGGCCACTTGAGGTTGCTTCCAAATGCATGTCAATCACACTGAGCCGCCAGCCAGGTGCATGTGTTTCAGCCATAGACTCAGCTCCACCCCTTTGTTCATTTATGGACGATTGGGCGGAGTAGGAGGATTACAAAATGTCGGCAATGGCCTTCACACACCGGAGGTTGAAGTAATGTGTCTTACAGTCTATGACTCACACACAAAGTGAAATGAAATGAACAAACTACTCCAGACATTGCTCTGTGTGACGCAATATAAAGCGAAAGCACCACAAACTACACCCTCCTAAATAATCAATAAGTCGTATATCGCTATGCTTCATTTACCATTAAGCACAATAATGTTTTCTAACATTAAATATGTGACGTGCAAATGAAGCTAGCTTTAGCGTGGCTTACAGTTTCAGACCAAGGACAGATTCAAAGAGCATCGCTTGACTCATGAAAGACACATAATGTTCCTTACCTCACTTTCTTACCGCGAAAATAATCGTTCTCGCGCCGACAAGATTTAAAAAACGCCTAGAATTAAGAAAAATTCATCATGTAGACGAAGAAAACGGAAAAGACGTGACTCTGGTGGAGTGACAGGGTCATGTATGGCATTTCCGGTCTATCTACGGTGCGTCAGATGGCTCAAACACATATGCTCAAACATGCTCCGTCCCTTTTTGTATTATGTAGCTCAGAGAAAAATAAAATAGGTCTAATATTAGTGTTATCAATACAAAGGAGACAAACATACATCTATTCGTAGTACAGTAACATAACAATAATAAATAATAATCAAGCAAATAAAATCCAGAGCGTAAATGTAAACAGAAAAAAAACTTTACGATAGTGATAATAACACGAAAAGAAATAAATAAAATAAGATACCCATTATCACAACATTACTCTTTATATGGAATACTGTTTAAGCATATTCCATCAGCGTAGCTGGAGAGCCCATTGCAGTAATTATACACACAGACAGGAGGCTTTAAAAGAATTAAGAAGAAATTCAAAACACGACAGCCAAGTTAAGGTTTTGTTTTATGTTTTTTTTTGTTGTTTGTTTTAATCAACATATGCAACAAATGCATATTCAGTTTTTATGTCAAATTCAAATGTTTTAATTTCACCTTTTTTCAAGTTCAGTCCTTTTCCTACAGTGAGAAAAGAGGAAGTTAAATCTAAGCCAAGCGGAGCTGTTGGACGAAGTTTGTTTGCCTTTCTGACCCCTTAGATGTGAGAGACTTCTATATTTGGACAACATTATTGTCCTCCTCTGGTCTTGTGTCCATGACATAAACACAGTTAATTTCTTCCTGGATCAGCAGCCTGAGGTTCCTCCCACTGCTGAGCATATAAAGCCACTTGTTTACTAACCCCGCTAGTTATTTCTCATCGAGTTTGGGTGCAGCCCTTTCTATCTCAGTCAAAATGTTTTTCTTTTCATTGTTTTCGGCGACCACCTGGACTTTGCTGGCTCTCTGTTTCACTCTCTTATTACTGTGAGTAGTTTCTGCATTTTTTTGTTGTATCCTATGGCCGATCGTTGAGGCTCATTTACTGTCCTAGTTTTCATCCCTGTATTATATAACTATTATAACTTTTCCTTTTTTCACGCAGGTATGGCATTTGGCCATATAGGTTCTTCACAAAACTGGGAATAAAGGGACCAATGCCTCTGCCTTTCGTTGGAACTATGTTTTACATGAAAGAGGTATGACACATGTAATCAAACACAAAGCTTAGAGACAGGTTGATTTGATCATTGAGACAGATGAGAGAATTTATAAAGTCCCATCATGTGTAAATCTGATGATAGTAAAAGCCTTTTTTGCTAAACCATAATTCATCAGTCTCAGTTACCTGCCTGACATTCACTGTTTGGCTTATCTGTCCACTTCCTGATCATACCTGTTGGAAGCTCTGTGGCCCTTCAACCATTTACCGTTAACCTGTTTTGTTTTTTTTTTCAATTCCTTCTAGGGATTTATTGCTTTTGACAGTTGGTGCCAAGCCAAGTACGGGGATGTCTGGGGGTGAGTTTTTGCTTCATCTTTCAAAGCCAACTCCTACAGGTGACATCAGATCCTTTACTTAAGTAAAAGTACCAATACACACTATAAAAACCAGGACCTCTCTTAAGATAAATCAGGGGGGTCATGGCATGATAAGTGGGACAAGACGGAAGAAAAATCTATGTTCTGCAACCAGTGTTGGGAAAGTTCACTTTCTATATGAACTAGTTCAAAGTTCAGTTCAAACCTTTTAAAATGAACTAGTTCAGTTCATCGTTCATAATTCAAAACTGTGAACTAAAGTTCATGCTTCCCCAAAAAGAACTATTTCGTTCTTTTTTAGTTCTTTTTTTTTTCTTTCTTTTTTTTTTTTACGTTGCCACGAGCTACGAGCTAATTCCCGACTGTATGGGAATTAGTTTCTCAGTAAACGCATCCTTCTTCCTTGCACACATGTGAATTGTGACGAGACTGACGACCGCTGATGACGAAGTTGGTCGAGCGACAGGCAGGACTTGCGGTTGCCAGATCGGGTGGTTATCCGCGACATTTTAATGGTCGTTTACCATGTGTTTTTACTGTTTTAGCTTGGTTTTTCGCCGAGGGCTCTTGAAATCTGGCACGAACGTAATCTGAACGAAATCAGAGTGCCGTTCAAGAAACAGCAGAATGAGTGCGTTCACAATTTAACGTTCATCAAGCAAAAATGAACGGGACGTTCACGTTCACCCAAAATATGAGTTAGTTCATGAACGAACGTTCTTTGAACGCGTTCGGGTACAACACTGTCTGCAACACAAATCAGTACTTTTTTTCCTCAAATTTTTGCTTTTTGCATGAAATATTGGACAGCTTTTCTTCTTTGGCTATGGATCACCCATATGAATTAACTTGTATCTCAATATATGATTGGTAATATATTATCAATGTGAATTGTGACAGGATGTGTTGCCACAGAAAGATATTTCTTTCTTTGCAGGAATTGGCTAAAATTTTAATCAGCATATTTACTTCTGTATTTGATACGGATGATTTCTAAAATGTTGTTTAATGAATAGCTCGATCTTTATGCTGTGATCTTTCTGTGTTTTTGTGCAGGCTGTTTGATGGACGAACACCACTTTTAATGGTGGCAGACCCTGAGATCATTAAATCTGTGATGGTGAAGGAGTGCTACTCTGCGTTTACCAACCGCAGGGTAAGACACTCTTCTTGTTGCATGTTATTCTCAGTCTATGGTTATCCTACACAAAAGCATATGAAAAGTCAGCATATGTTCAATGACAAAGTCACATGAGCAGTATGTGTTGTNGAATTCGGAGCACTTTGTCACCTTGCTTCACCAGTGGAAGACTGAGACAGGTCAGTATCATATCTGAGCTCATTGACCACAGCAGCAACACAAATATATGTCTGTGTCAGCAATATATGGACACATATGTAACTACAGTTCTCTGTCTGATGTAGACTAAATTAATGACATTGCAACTTTGTTGAAGGTTTTTCCCATCATTGCTCGCTACGCAGACCGACTCATTGCAAAGCTGGAACAAACCAATTTGAGCGAACCTGTCGACGTCAAACAGTATGTTGTTAATCTGTTATATGGCAGCGTATCATTACATACATCATTACACTTCATCCATGTGAGTTCCGAAAAGAAAAAGTCTTTTTTTTTCTACCACAGATTTGTGGCACCTTACAGTTTGGATGCTGTGACCAGTGCATCTTTCAGTATTGAGGCAGACTCCACAAACAATCCAGATGACCCAAATATTGTTCATATCAAGAAGATTCTTAACTTCCGGTTTTGGCCTATATTTTTAGTTAGTATGTACTGCTTTCACCTCTATTATGTATAAAGTTCAAGTTTGCATCACCAATATGGAAATTTTGATTAACAACCATTCTGTCTGATTTCAGTGATATTCCCCTTTAGTGCTCGTCTGTTGAAACTCCTGAATATTGACATGTTTCCCAGACTCAGTGTGGATTATTTCTACAATATCATCAAGAGCTTTAAAGACCGGCATGAGGCAGATAAAACTGTAAGCATTTCATCTGTAAAGAGAATTAAAGTATAGAATAGCTCGATATGTGAGGAAATGTGCTTATTATATATGAGCTGGGGACCACTGGGACAAATATACTTGCTAACTTTCTTCTGTTGTTCTCTCTCATTCAAAGCAATATTACGTATCACATTTTATGTCACTGCGTTTTATTTTGTGCATTTTATGTGTCAACATTGAATGTTCTCTGTACTGATCTAGATTCATGGAGACTTCCTGCAGGTGATGATTCAGAATGAGATACCAGAATCTGAGATAAAAAGTGAACAAGATCAGCCAAGTAAAGGTAAAACATACCTACATGACAGAAGTAATTCATGAAAGTTGAGGTAATGTTAAGAGTCAAAGGAATTCATCAGCACTTTGTTCTCAGTTTACATTCAAATTGATCTTCACCTTCATGAAGTCTTTCAGCTTTTCACTATTGTGTGATATTTTAGAGAGGAAACCAGTGATTGTAGTAGTAGTACAGTATATGAACAAGATCCTGAAATAGACTTTTTAGTTAGAAAACGGTTAAAATACATGGAACTGCAAAGAATATGAGCCATTTAATAGCATACAGCCACAGTCTGATATGTAACTGTCCATTGTGTCTTGGTGTGAAGATGAATGTCTCAACTTGTGAAACTCTTTGGCTTTATTGTCTTGCAGGTTTGACTGAACACGAGATACTTTCCCAGGCCCTCATTTTCATCTTTGGCGGCTATGAGACCACCAGTGTCACTCTCTCTTTCACCCTTTACAACCTGGCTGTCAACCCTGAAGTGCTGGAGACCTTGCACAAAGAAATCGATACCAAACTACCAAGAGATGTACATTCATTTTTCATGTGATTCGCTGCCATTTGTAATTAATTGTTCAACAGCTGGCATCATATTGTTCTTATTCATATCTGTTGAGTTTTTTTGTTGCTTTTGCCTCTAGGCTCCCATTTCATACGAGGATCTGGTCGGTCTGGAGTACCTGGACCAGGTTATGTGCGAGTCCCAGCGTTTGATGCCCACTGCCCCTCGGCTGGAGAGGATGTGCAAAAAAACTGTCCAGGTCCAGGGCATCACCATCCCTGAAGGAACCTTGGTGGGGATACCTGTGCACTCATTACACAAGGACCCACGCTATTGGAGCTCACCTGAGCTTTTCAAACCAGAGAGGTAAGTAATTTGTTCCGCAGCTTTCGGTCATATCACACAATCTTCTTCAACAGATGGAGTTACGCAGCTGTCATGGAATCGAAGATTTTGACATGTCAATTTTTAGTGGAAACATTTCTTACATTTGATATGGATGTTGAATGTAATATGGAAAGTAAAAGGAAACACTTTCTGTTTACTATGTGGACAAGTGCTCTGGCTTAGTTCACTATGTGCTTTATTGCAACTACAACCAATTCTCCCTGTCACACACTTCAACTCTGAAATGTCAATTTTAAATGAATCGTCCTAATATTCAACTTTGATTTAGAAAAATTCTTTCACAGTGTTACAATCAGCATCTTCAGGGAAGCTTAATAATTGTTCTGGAGGAAGTAAAGGAAAAGGGATGTTAATGATACAGCAATGTAAATGTTACGTCATTTAAATTCATTTGAAGTAATTGTGTTTGTCCGTATGTATAATAATACAATTTCCTTTCACTCAAAACTTGTTCTCTAGTGGAGGCTTTGTGATCTTAAGAGTATCTGTGTTCATGTTTGTATGTGCAGGTTCAGTAAAGACAGTGGGGACGAGGTGAACCCCTACGTCTACATGCCATTTGGGGTTGGCCCTCGTAACTGCATCGGGATGCGCTACGCCATCCTCGTCATGAAGATGGTTCTTGTCCGTCTCCTGCAGAGTTACACTTTGGAAACATGCAAAGATACTGTGGTAAGAGTAACACTCCGGACACAGCAACACACACATTCATGTACATTCAGACTGTTGTACTGCTTTCACGTCCCTGATTTTATATCAATTTCATCTTTTAGATTCCTTTGGAGTTGGACTGGAAGATTCAGCCAAAGAAGCCCATAAAACTCACTTTTGTTCCTAGACGTCAGTGATCCAGGAGGGAGCATCTCCAAATATAATAAATAATAATATAATTTGCTAATAAATTCCAATCAAGCTCAATATTTTGTAGCTGTTTTAATGTATGGCAGCTGCAGACAGGAGGGCATTTAAAGTTTGTACTCAAAGTCTTTTTACTATTGAGACTCATACTCAGCACTTTCAGATTTTTCTTGCAATGTCAATCAATCAAATGTGTTTTATTCATTTCTCAGCTTTTCTATGAATTATCTTGAACGTGTAATTTGACTAAATTTTTATTATTTTCCAAAGTACGTGATCACATTACTTTACTCATCTTCTTATAGCACAGTACATACATTTACATGATGGTGACAATGACTCACAGTGTCTTTTCTTTAAAAAATATAATAAATTATATATATATATGTGTGTGTGTGTGTTTGTCCTGGATCAGTGGATATAAAAAGGACAGTGACTGCAGGACAATGTACTGTAATTCTCAGGTGAAACACATTCCATAGAGATTGCACAATAAATTCATCCAATCACCACAGTGTTTCATTTCATTTTGAATAACATTGACTTTCGTCTTTTTTTTCATGACAGACAATATACCAGGCACGTTTTCACCCCCAATGTGTCAAAATCCAAATAAAATTACCACCAGATAAGCTGCTGATCATTAACAGAAACAGACATCAGTCATGTCTGTAGTTCTATTTTTGATTGGTATTTGTCTCCCCCTACTGGCTGACTCAGCTTACTGGAAACCAACTGCACATGAGCTATATTTTACGGACTTAATTAAAATACAATTAACTTTTCCATTACAGTTTCCTGCCCCTGATTAAACCAAAAAACCAATAAAATGGAATGTGAAGGGAGAGATCGTGTCTCATAACACCCACTCCTGCTTCCTGGCCTCAGGTGCACTTGAAGGGCTACTGAAATAATATCAATTGTACTATGTTTTGTATGTAGCGTATACATGCACATGCAGCTAAACTTACTTTAAATTTAACTTACAATAAAAACAGCATACCTAAATTTTAACACTCATCCATGATGCACCTTTCTCCTAAGTGCTGGTTTAATCTGTGCTGATACAGACATGTCAGGTGTCAGGCACAATGAGCAGCTGCAACCAAGGCTTGGTGCTTCTTCATAAAATATGGTGCATACTTTCTCAGGGTTTCAAAAACAAATTAACTTACAATAACATGGAAATCTGTCGATACAGAATAGAGATCTACTGAATTGTCTGACACAACCATGATATATTTCCTGTGCAGCTTTAGCTACACTGTGACAGAGAAAAAACAGGAGGGTTCATTAATCGTTCAATTTATTTTCTGTGACTAAATGTAGAACCAATAAACTAATTCATCAAAACAGTCACAACATAGGAGTCACAGATTGTATACTTTTCTTTAATAACTTTCCAACAGGGTACAAATTGGGTCCACTCCAATGAAGGCTCTGTGAAAGTTCACTGTAAAACAGCAGAAGTCAGTTTCTGTGGGGTACGACTGACTGAGGTTTCCCATTTTACATTCAAAGCTCACAAAAGTAATGCAAATGTCCCACAAACAATTGTCTGACAGGGCATTCACTATTATTATGAAATAACTACATTTACTCGAAGAATGAGGGTGTTATTCCAAAATGAGACATTAATTTAAAAAAAAGTTGGACATGTGATGACAAGTCAACAAAAACAGAGTGAATACTGGTGAAGTTACAGCTATCTTTGGCCTCAGTTATGGTGATTTGTGGTATTTTTAATGTTGAGATGAGAACGTACAGTGACATGGAAGGCTGCATTTGTCAGTTAATCCAATTTAGCTGGTGGATAATTAAAAAGAGAGTTTGAGGACACGTTGTTCATTCATCAATAGACAGAAATCTGACGCTATGAAGGTGAAGGGAAACCTCAGTGTCTGTAGAACCACAGACATGTAACAGTTCAAATAACAGTCAGCAGAGGGCGCCGACATGAGCAGTACATGTGTGTCAGTGTGTCTGTGCATTAAAAATAAAGTTTACTTGTTCTCATTCAGACTCACTCAAAAGTAACATTAGAAATGAATTTCATAATACACAGAGTTGAAACCTTTCACTTCACATCACATAAATATGCTGGTTTCATGAGAAGTGTGGTCATTGTGTCTTGCTTCTGCTTCTGTGTTACTTCTTAGAAAAAAAAAAGTCTTGAGTAAGTTAAATAAGTTGAAATCTGCAAAATTATCTGCCACCACACCGAAATGTTGAAAACTACTCAAACATCCTGAATTGAGCTTGAGGATGAAAACTTGGTTTAAAGAAATCCAATCTCTTGAAGAATATTCTGTAAAAATAAAAGGAAACACTGCTACATTTGTTAAGATGGATCTCTTTGGCAGAGGATCTGTGTGTGTTTGTCGTTGGCCCAGTTGGCAGCTTGTTGATTCTAACCATTTATAACACAAGTGTGCACACACACTCACACATTCATGCACAGACAGGAAAAAAAAACAATGAGCAGCACAGGCTCACACACAAACATCCAAGTTGTAAACAAAAGTTCTTTTTTTTTTTTTATCAAAGAGAGGAGTAAAAAAAACTGCACTGCCACAGTGCATTCTTGAAAAGCTCTATGGAGTGACTACTGCATTAGAAAAAGCAACATTAATGCAAACATAAAATGTGGGATAAAAAAGATTATATTACAAAGCCTTTTGGAGTCCTGAGTTTTGCAAACAGACAAAAAGGCCAGAGTCCATATATCATAGAAATACAATAATAATAATAATAATATTTGACAATTTTCCTGCTTGTTCTCCAGCAAAACCGGCGAAATCGATTGAGAAATATGTTTTCAGCACATCCATGGCTCTTGTTCGAGACAACACACATTATGCAGCGTAGGTGTTGTTGTTGACAGCATGAACAGAGTTTCTCATGAGGTGCTCATCGTTTGGGAAAAGCAGCATCTTCTTGTAAAGTGTAAGATCATACAAGGATATAGACATTAATTAAAAAGTTGTCTTGAGTAAATGATAGTACATAATGTTTTCATTGAGTTTTTTCCACACAGAAAATAAAAGTATAATTTCTCAAAATGAAACTTAAAGTGTATCCGTGATGCTTCAAATTAACACCACCTAACTGGACACGGATGCAAGGAAAATGGCTGTCGGGGGTGCAGGCGGATGGGAAGTCAGCTCAAGATGGTTTGACACAATCTCCCTCAAATTCCCTTCCTTTGCTTCAACAGCCTTTTGTCTTTTTCACACATTCAGATTACAAACCGTCGTGGGCTGACGTCATGTCCTTCATGTAAACTTGAACCTTGAATTACCCAGATAAAGACGAAACATTTCGCTTCACAATGACAAAGATGAACACAGTGAGAACTGGGAGCAGTCCAGTACAACCACAGTCTTCTACTGTTGGCCACTGGAACACTTGAGGGTCAAGTACCTTGCTTAAAGGCACCTTGGCAGCTGCTACTGAGAAAGAATTGTCTTTTTACTATTTAAACCCAGAACCTTCTGGTAACAAAAATCTTCTCTAACCTATGAGTCACTGCCTGCTCTGGAACCTAATTCTTAAATTATTTAGATAGAAAATGACATTAAATTATTACATTAGAGGTTGATACATTTTAAAAATCCACTTCAGTGGGTTCAGTTTTCCTCAAATCACATGTGTTCATTAATGATGGGCAGGTCAGATTTTTAAGAGCTGCTATCTGATACATTTCTGACATAAAAAGGGACAAAAGAAATGGACTTGTGAGGCAAAAAAACCCTGCCTGTAACTGAATCCATCCGAGGTGTGTTAAATGATTTAGACACTGGTGCTTAGTCAGTTCATTTGTGTTTATGTGGCATTTGAGGGAAGTGAGGCTGATTGTTCTGGCTTTAGTCTATCCGGCCTGCTGTGAGAGAAAAAACCCAAAAGGCTGAGGTCCTGATGCACACACAGCATTTTGAGGCAAAGGTTCCAAACTCCACCTGCTGCTTTCAAAGTTTTACCAGCCAAATATCGAGGACATCTGAACTACAGTTGGCTGCAGTGGAAACATTTACCAGCCACACATGAAATTATACCAGCGACTGACGAGTCGAAAATTAAAACTATACTGATGAAACAAAGTTCCAGTCTAGAAAAGTTTGCATCCATTTCATTTCAGATGGTGGTGAAATATTTACCACTCCTTAAGGCCACCTGAGCTACAATGCTAACGTTGCTAGCCGTAGATTGTTACCTTTCAAAGACACAAACAGTGTTTTTATAACAAACCTGGTAGATTGAAGAGGTAAAACAATCCAATATTTCACAGGAATAAAAGCAAAAATGAATAAGAGGACAGAAATAATAACCATTGTTTTAGTGTTTGTGGGATGGTTGAATGGTTTTGTAAACATAAAAAAATCACATAAAATCAGGTTAAGTCCTTTGGCTTGGGCTCAACTAAACTGACTTCTTCTTCAGAATCCCCTCTCACCGGTTTCCATTACAAAAAGGTGGAGATTAGCACCATCCACTGACTGACTGCTGGTAAAATCTGGATGTGGCTGGTCAAGTTTCCAAAAATATATAAACACTTTTTTTGAGTGAACAACTGGTCTCTTCCATTCTGCACTGCAAGCTGGCTGGTAAAATAATGAAAGAGCCTTGAGGTTTGGACAGTTTGGATGGGATGTTGGAGTCCATCAGCCATGTTCACTGAGAGATCATCCTGCCTTTGTCAGCAAGGAAAAACTCTCCCCCTGCTCTGGATCACTGCAGATATTTGGCTGACATCCTCAGCAAGACGCGGTCCAGTGCCTTGCTCGAGGACAGTCTGACAGGACTTTTGGCTGTAACTGCACACATCAGTTGCTGCAGCTATTCTGTTACCTGACAGTCTCTGCAACCACAAGACCAGCCCTGGGTTTCCCAGCAGACCTCGCAGCTTCTACCGGCGGGGCTGGTGGCGGGAATGACGAGGCAAGGAAGAAGGGCTGGAGGAGGACGAGGGCGAGCAGGGCGACATGGACGCCAGGGAGGCCGTGGCGGCGGCGTCCTCCGCCTCCTCCAGCTCCCCTCCTCCGTGGAGCTCCTGGCTGACGCTGGACTGTAAGGCAGCCGGGGTCAGCCACTCTTTGGGCAGGCAGCTCTGGAGGAACGGCACGCAGGAGCTGAAGTAGGCCAGACGGTTGACCCAGCGAGGGATCTCCCTGCCGCACAGGATCTGAGGAGAGGAGAGGAGAGGAAAAGGTTGTTAGAGTTTATAGAGTTTTTAAAGCTCTCATTCACAATCATGCACACCGATGGTGGCAAGCAACAATACTATTTGGGATTCAGTGCTCTAACCACAACCACATCATTTTACACCAAACAGTGAATTGTATTTAAGTGTATTTAAAAATGTTCACTTGAAAATGATACAAAAAACAGATGTGCAACAATTACACGCCCTTTTAAAACACAAGTACTGAACTACAGCTAATTATATTATTACTAATGATATCATTAATATTGATAATACTATTATACATGCTAATAAATACGAAAATGTCTATTTGTATGTCATCCTGCAAAAAAAGGTTCGTTCTCAAGTTCAGTGATTGTAGGAGTTTTAATGTTTTTAGGGGAAGTTTGTTATCACTTGCACTGAGCTATCTCAGTCCTCACACGTAAACTGAAGTTATATTGACAGTGAGGATTAGCCCAGCATGTCTAACAGTCCAAATATTTGAGTTAGATAAGGCTCATTTCACCTTCACACAGATCTTTAAAAGTGAATACACAAAAACGCCTTTTGAGTTCATTCCGTTCTGGGAAAGCAGGAAAGACAAGCAGTTCCCGAAAAACTAAACTAATCTTTACCCGATGTCTCTTCGTTGTGTGAAGCAAAGCGTCGGCCACCTTGAACAAAGAGTGCTTTTAATACTATAATGGAGCGATAGATGGGAAGTTCCAGTGATCAATGTTAGTCTTTTCTTTTGTTGTTGTTGCATTTTTGGGATTCTCCCTCAGTCACATCCTCCTCCACCAAAACCAGAAGTAACTCCCAGATAAGCACAAGTATCCCCTCATGTCATTATGGGGTGTTGAATATAGATTGATGAAGGAAAAATAAATGAGTTTAGCATAAGGCTGCGACATAACAAACTGAAAAAGAGAAGGTGTCTGAACGCTTTAAATGTACTATATGTTTTATTTTACTATTCAGTCCACAAACATAAAATAAAATACTAATCTAAGCCTGAGGGCATCAACATCAGTAATAAAAGTGATGAAGCTGCTTCTAATAACAGTTAATTGTTATTGTAATAAAGTGATGTGTGTAAGACAGTTTAAAATGTGAAAGTTGTTCAAGTTGTTGTTTTCTTTTTGCTTTGCTCACTAAACCAAACTGCTTTCATGATTTAGAAGCTTTTCTTCTTCCTGCTTTGTTAGTGTTTTCTAGGTCATCTGAGGGAGTCAAATAAAGCTGAGCTTACAGTGGGAAAAAAAATGACACAATAAATGCACAATGGAAAAATACATCCTGTCATTCTCTTGTGATGTGACCCAAGTGAAAAATTTCTGAAACGTCTGGCAAACTGTGTTACATTTCCTGACCATCTATGTCTTAAACAAACAAATGAAAATCCAAAGAGATTCCAGAGACTTCATGATCTGTGACAAAATTTGCTTCTCTAGTAACTATTTACTCATCCACTGTAATTAAACAATACATTCAATTCATACATGAGGAGGTCTGGCTGGAGGAAAATCTTCATGGTCTCTGGATTTCTCTCTCACCTCCTTCCCTGTGTGAAGGAAGGAGGTGAGGGCTAATCATCATCTCGGCTCCGTCCAGTGCTATTATGGCATTATGAAATGAGCGGCTTCCAAGAAACTCAACGTGTTTCCCGGTCAGAGGGCTTAATTGTGCTTTTATCAAAACATTCACCAAAGCTGCTGATAGGCTGTTTTTTAAGGTGCACGAGGAGACAGAGAGAGTAAGTTTGCTTTTAACCACAATGGCTCACAAAGCAGCTGATTCAGCATGTTGTGCCCTTTCATATGCAGCCAACAGGTGAAATTATTGTATGCTTTGTTTATGCTGCAGCGGCTGTTCCTAGGTTTGCTCGCCTCCTCCAGTGACATGAGCACAGCCTCCACATCCACCGGAGACAAACAGCTAATCCATAAAAATCACTGGGTGTTGTGTTTGGCTGACAGTAAAAAAAGAAAAAAAAAGCTGTAGCCGCAGAATTTTCACTGCAGAATTACTCATTTACACTCACATAACAAGCTTTGAGATGGCCAACATGATTTTTAAAAGCTGAGTGTGATTCCCTATAGAAATAGCTGACTACCAGGCAAGAAAAGATAAAGAGAGGATGCAAGCAAAAGGAAACACAACTCCACGCAGACCGCTTCAAAACTGCATTCATGATCTTTTTTGGCCAGTTGGGGGCAGTGCAACAAGCTGTAAACACAACGTATACATTTTATCACTTTATAAGGTTGATCTGACAAACAAGCACAACTGCCTGCTGCAGCCAATAATTAAGCTAATGTCGCTAAACCAAAATAATAAGCTCAAATACGCTAAAACTCTTTGTGGGTCAGGTGATAATATCTCTGTCTTTGTCACTACCAGATTCCATATTCAAGATTCAAGTTTTATTGTCATATGTATAGTCACCTTGCAACAAAATTCTTGTTTGGTCTGTCTCCCTTTACATTACAGTAAAATAAGAGTAACATAATAAAAGTAAATAAAAATAATAAGGTTAGAAACAATTTTTCTTTTAAGTAAGAATATAAATTAAAAGTTAAAAATTCAAAAGGTTAAAAAAAGGAAAGTGTGCTATGCGACATGCAAATTGTACATAGAATATTGCACAGTACTGTAAACAGTAATATTGCACATTATGTATCCTTTCACATGACACACCATTTTGATCCATTTTAATATAAAACATATTGATAAGAGCAGCTCTAAGAAGGCTAACAGCTAATGACAAATACAAAAGATTAGCATTTGACAAAAGTTGCTACTTGAATACCACAAAACAAAAATAACAAACTGAAAACCTCTCTGAGTTTGATAAGTTATTCATTCATTTTGGTGCTGGCGTCACTATGGGGTAAGTAGCAATAATAGTATTTGGGGTTCAGCGTCTTGCCCAACGACACTTGAACATGTGGACAGGAGGAGTGGGGATCAAACCACCGTCCTTCTCTACTGCATGAGCCACAGCCGCCCCTGTCTGTCTCTGAGATGAACAACAGCGTTGTGTACTGATAATCTATTTACACAACGAGTCAAAGTGCTAACAGGGTCAGGAACAGTGTTACCATGTGTTTGCTTTTCAAGACGAGGACTGACATCAGAGTCACACGCCTCCAACGTTCCCTCCGGATAATTAATTGTAAGGCTTTGTCTTTCAAAGCTGCGACAACCATCCATGCATCCAATCATTTTCTCCTTGGTCTCTCTTCCAGCCTCCATATTAATGAGGTTACTGTAAACATGAGAATCAAATCCTCAGGGTCAGACTGCTTCCCTCGATAGTCTCATGTAGATGTGTAGGTTTGAATTTGTGTGCATTATATTGATGAGATGCATTTTTGAGTTTGTGTAGGTGTGAATATTTGCATTTTAAACTGTGTGTTTCTCTTTGAGAGTATCTATCCATACAGTATCGGCGTAATAGCAATGTATGCTTTGTGTGTGTGTGTGTGTGTGTTTGCCAGCTGGCTCTGCGTGTCTGGGCTCCTATCACTGTCTCTTAATCCCCATCTCAGTGCTAGATGCTAACTGTAAGACTCCCTGCTCATTAGTCACACCAGGATAAGCCGATTGAAAGTACACACTCATTCACACACTTATTTACACACCCAAGCACACAGCTGGTTCAAGTGCTTACACATCTCAGAACAGGAAATACAAAATCAAGACATCGGTTTTTAACTCAGCGTGTTGTTTTTCTTTGCACCTCATGTCAGGAAAAGTCAAAAGTTTAACAGCCAAAATGGTGCAGTGCTATACTCTGTGTGTGTGTGTGTGTGTGTGTGTGTGTGTGTGTGTGTGTGTGTGTGTGTGTGTTTACCCACCTCTGACAGTGCTGAGGAGAAGTGGTTGCAGTTCTTGTGCATGAGGTGGTAGGCGTTGCCTTTGTACTCCTTCCCCATCTCCTCCACGATCCGCTCCACATCCTCCTCTGTGAAGTCGGTGCTGCCCAACACTATGGCTTCTCTGCACAGACGAGCGGGGACAGGGTGTGGAGGCAGGTGTTACCAAATATCATTACTCACTGACAAAACATCAAGAAGGACCTCCAGGCATTTTGTTTTCAACCTGTTTTGCACAATCAATGAATGTCATGCAGGAACGAACAACTCATTCAAACATTTGTTCTTCAGTGGCATGTAGCACTGCTTTGAGCTAAATGCTAACATCAGAATGCTAACAGGCACAGAATAGCAATGCTATATAATATTTAATGTAGTCACCATCTAAGTTTTATCTGTTAACATTTTCTAAGTACCACCAAACACAAAGCATAGCAGATACTAAAGTAGAATGTCATTGGTTTTGTAATTAGTGATGAACCAAAATATGGGCTAAATAGAAAAAAGCCCAAGTATCATCAATGTCATTAGGGTTCATCCTTTGGGGACCATGAATGTCTGAACCAGATATGATGGTAATCCATCTTGTAGTTGTAAAAATATTTCAGTCTGAACCCACAGAGTGGTTGATATGTAGGCATTTGTACCAGATGATCCATACTTATGGTCTAGTGGTCTGCATGGAGACAGTGTGTGTGTGTGTGTGTGTGTGTGTGTGTGTGTGTGTGTGTGTGTGTGTGTGTGTGTGTGTGTGTGCACCAAGCAAAGTCTGTCTAAAGCCACAGGGCAAATCAACTAGAGCAGAAGTAATACACAGCAGAACAGTGGCTCTGCGTAGACAGACACACACACACCTACATATGAGCACAGACATTCTCTCTCACACACAACCACACAAACACACACACACACACACACACACACACACACACACACACACACACACACACACACGGCTCTTTCTGGATATCCAAAAATGTATTGAACTGACTGGGAGCTCTGCTGTCTCACCACCACAACAGACTCTAATTCAACTGTAGTGAAAATCAGACAATATGGACGGAATGATTTACAAACTCTTCAATTACAACAGTTAAGCTAAATCCATAATTTTCAACTCAAAACCTTGAATTTTCTGAAATCATAAAGCAGCATTTAAACATTTGGGTTTCATAGGTCTCAAGATCGTGCAACTTGTTCTATTCCACCTCATTTACATATGTGCAGGATCAAAAAATATCGGAAACAAATCAGAGAACATAAACTGAACGTTGTGAGCTTTTAAAACATGTGGTTTATTGAACTGTATTGCACTGAATGTACAAATGTTGGTCAACTCTTTAACTGTACAATCTTTTATGCAGCCGTTTTTTTCCCTCTAAATTTTCCATTTCAAGGTCACATGGCATCACATGAAGGACGAGGTAAAACATTACTTGTTTCTGCTCAATCTTTCTCTGTTCAAGACGAGTCAGCTGCCACAAACCATGAGCAAAAAGTGTGAAATCATAAAATGTCTGTCACATGCTGTATCCTGCTCTCCAGCCATGTTTCTTCTTTAAATCACTCTGTTCTGTATCCAGTAGCCGGAAGATACCAGCTCACTGACTGACCAACAACAGAGTGAACAAATTAATGATTCACTCTTAGATGCTGATTATTTCACTGATTCATTTAGTAGGTAACTCATAACCCAAGCACTGATAAAAGTTTAATAGAGGTTTATGGCAACTGACATCAAAGCGTCTTTGTTTGATTCTCAACCCGAGGCAACTTAATTGATGTTCAAAATTCAGTTGATGTACATTTCTTGCTCTCCTTTGAGAAAGTGAAAATCATTTGATCACAAAGACAGAGGCTGCTTTGCATTTGTTTCAGTTCTATTTCAAACACGAGGATGCATCAGAGTGTGATTATCTCTCCTTGCTTCCTACTGTGACACTTTGCTGTCTGACGTCTCTCCTCAATGCATACATGCAAAAAACACATTAGAAATCAAGCTGAGGAAATCATCTCCTACATAATATAACATCAACAATAACATCACCTTGGTGGAGAAAGCAGATTAGTGGAGGACTGAATGAATGATTCTTGCTGACACGCCAATGAACTGATTCATGGACTATTTGACTTTCAATAACTCCAGCTGCTGCTGTGGACATAAACACCAAATATTCCACACTTACTTGAACTTAAAGGTCTCGCCGAGTTCGGTTGCATCACCTGGTGTAATCTCAAAGATCCCTGAGAATGGGTAGGGGTGTCCGCCATAGGCAAACTCTATTAAAAAAAAAAACAAAAAAAAAACACATGACATGAAAACACATATTTGAGTATCAACCACTCTCATGCAAAAAGTCTCTCTCAGCCAAATAACTATTGTATTACATTCTTTCTGAAACTCCATCCACAGGAAGTCAGCTGATATATGTGGCGTCGTATTTCTGGGTAATCTTACCTCTTCCATAGATCTCAATCCCTGAGTGAAAGACTCCGATGCCCAGAGAGCTGGTAAACTCATTGATCCAGTACTGAAGACAAAAAAACAGACACAGAATAAAATTTATGTTTGCAATTTGTGTTTTGAATGTAACGAATGCAAAATGTACAGCGTGTCTATTAAATGGATCAACACCAACATAAAGTGTATAATTATCACAGTTGGTGCTTTAGGTCATGTCCAAATATATTCACATTGTAGTACACTATTAGATATTTTATACCATTAGTAGTAGACTTCAATTCAAACAAACAAACAAAAAATAGTGAAGAAAGGATGGGCAATGATGAAGCGAGCGCCAACAACCATCATGGCCAGAACAGAGTGAAAAACATAATGAGAGCACATTGATGTCAGGTTTCTCATTTTGTCATATTTTGATGTAAAACAACAACAGAAGCAAAGAAGAAGCAAGAACAACAGAATCAAAACTGCTGATGATAAATATTAGTTTTTTGCTGATCAGCCGATTGTTTAAGCACTAACACTGCATAAATAACATTCAAAATTGTTTCCTATTAAGATGTGAATTTAGCTGAAACATATGACCTTTAATTGGAAACTTTATTGCTGTAATTACACGACAGATGGCCGCTGAAGAGGTTCCTCATGTTACTCATACTCGCGCTCGCTGTGCAAAAACAGGCTGCAAAAGCACTAATGCAAACTTTATTAGTGGCAAAGGTATGAATCCATTCATGATGTTGTAAGAATCACATAAATAAACCTAATGCAGAGAAATGTGTGGAATAACCTCAAGTGTCTTCTCGACGCTCGGCAAGTGAGATCTGTGAGCCTCTGATGTCCCCACAATAAAAGACAAGCCCACATACAAACACAAGAAAGAGCCCACAGAATCAATAACGGCAGCAGCACTGATCTCTGACATTACATCCATCTTTTTCAGTCGTGTTTGTCTCACATCCTGAGGCTACGGGGAGATTAGCCTCGCTGTTGCTAGGCAGAGTTCGCTTGCGTGGAAGAAAAAGGATTTTCAATCAGAGAGGATGGAGCAGGAGAACGTGGCTCGATTTGATATCTCAGGATGCTGAATAATAACTCAGTGAATTTATAATACATTAGCTTTTCCATTACGGTTTCCAAAATCAGTCACACAAACAATGATCCACATGAACAAGCTGCACAGAAACAAAAGTACCACACCCCTATTCAACGTTTGACAGATGTTAAAAACTGCAAATAATCCATTTTGGTGCGAAACAGTTCTAATACTATGCAACTTAAAACCCTTTTCATTATGATAAATCTTTCAAGATTGTAATCCCATCCCCATCCCATTTTAATCCCATTCATAATTTCATGTATAAAATGTCAAAAAAAAAAAATAGTGTAAAACAGACCTGTCCTATTTACAAAATCAAGATAGTGCAAATTAACACCATTAAAAGCTGAATTAATCAGCTCCTGTTTGCAGTGTAGCCATGGATGTACAGACAGCTATCATTGGATCACTTTAATAGTGAGGAAAACTGAAAAATGTGATGACTCTCAGGGAAGTTCTGGAGCTGGATTCTGAGCAGATTTATGGGTGTTTTCTGAAATTGGAGATGTTTTACTCAGAAACTGTGCGTCAATCTACAAATATGTGTATCAGGTCTACGGGATAAGATTTGACTGACAATTTTTCACTCAAAACTTCACATAGTATCGTTGCTTCCCAGTTTAAAAAACGTCTTATTCAAGACATTTTTCAAGCAAAAATGTTTCTCTTGTTTGTTCTCTTCTTGTTTCTCAGTCTTAACAATTTTGTGATACTGTGTATCTTTGATTTATGTGATAGTAAAGTGATTAACTAACACGACATTTGATGACATTAGGAAGCTGTGATGGGCATTTTCCCCCACATGACTAATCTATAAATACAGAATATAATCAGCAGATTAATCACTGACAAAAATAGTCAATAGTTGCAGCCCTAACAGCTAATGTTTGAAATTTTTCTTGCTAAATGGCTTGAAACATTAATTGACTATCATGATTGTGGCCAATTACGTTTCTGTTGATCTGCTAATCATTTCAGGCTTGGGGATGACGGAAGTGTTCCAGAATAGGTGGTGACAGGTCAATCAAATTTTCACACTCCACCACCGCACAGCAGAACTGATCTCACATTAAATGTCTGAGAAACAGGAACAGCATCAGGTGTAGTCGGCATCATGTTCTGTGCACCAACTCCTGTTTGATAGTGAGAGACCATTTGCAAAACATATTTAGCAGCCTGATAACAGCTTGATCACCACAGCAAGCTATTTATAAAAAATACTTCCTGTCTATTTTTATGCAAATACAACATGTAGCTGCACACAATCAGCAGAGGCAGAGCTGGCGGTCGTCGCCACGCATCTGCATTGCAAATTGTTCATAGCAGTTTAGACACAAAATGTGATCATAATGGTAATGAGGACTCTGCCTCTGGTTGTTTGTGTTACAGAGCAGGTATGCTGAGCGAGTTAAGTATTTCCCTGAGCATGTTTGTATTTGACTCTTCAGGATGCAGTGAGCTCTCGACTACTTGTTGCACATAATGTCAGGTGATAATAAACTGTGGGGTATTTAAGTGCTGGCTGTAAGTAATGCTGGAGACAAGTGTCGCCTTTCTGACTTAAGCAGAAACCTGAGGAGCAGATTGTGAAGTGTAGCATAAACAGAGAGAGCAGTAAAGTGAGTTGACTGACCGGGTGACCGCTGGGATGGATTATCTATCTCGGTGAAGTTTTGTGTCTGGAGGTTTACTGGGGTAGAGTAAAGGCTAGAGAGTGTGATCATAAATCTATGAAGCTATGGAAAAGGTTTGATGGTAAAAAAAAAAAAAAAAATTGTTTCTCAAGTGCTGCCATTTTCCACTTAACCTGACAATAGAAATGTTGGACAAATTTGACAAATCAAACCTAAAGATTTCATCAAAAGAAAATCTTGAACGTCCTGGAAACGCTGTCTCTAACCCATAAAATCCTCAAACATTTTTCAGCAATCCCATCTGCCCTAAAACTCAGCTTTTCTCTACATACTAATAGCTCATTGGTTTGCATCAAGATCGACCCATCAATTATCTGTTTGTAGAGAAAATACACCATTTTGTGACAGATGTATTTTCAAGCGCCAAACAACTACTGAACAAAAAGTCAGCCACACTGACAACTGTAACCTTTTGTCAAACTGTCTGTATGACACACACTTTATACACAGTTAACTTTAATCTAACCTGCTACACATCACCCAGTTTAATTTCTCTCTAGTGGAACTTTGCAATTCGTTAATTTCTAATTTAAACTTCTTGTCACCTCACTTAATGTGACTATTTTTATCTCAACACATTTTTATAGTTTTTATTCATGTTGCCATATAAACCTTTCACGCTTTACTTGTACTCAGTGTTCATAACTGAAGCGGTTCTTCTGCTGCTGTTACCCTTTTAATTTTCCAGCGTGGGATCAATAAGGTTTATCTTAAATGACAATCATGCTAATAATGTTTGTACCATGACAGTACTTGAAAGTGGTCATGTGACTTGATAAAAGGCATTTCTATCACGAGTGCTACAAGCGTGGAGAGCATACAGAAACTTGGGCTCGAAGTCGGTAGAAGTGAGTCTGCTGAGTTGACTGTACAACTCTGTTCATCCTCCTCATCTTATTCATTGAGGAAATGATGAATGTGGTCTTCATTTCTGTTCCTGGTAAAACACTCAGACGCAAGTTAACAAGGGTAAAGACTAAATCAGATTTGGCTACTGATCCCTCATTTTATGCAATTTACAAACAATGGAGTAAATAACATGAGAGACTGCTGGGCCCGGATGATTTTCTTGCGCAACACAGTCTCACAGTCTCACTCTGCAGACTATGTCGGTTTCCTGACCTACATAAGGTTGAAATGTTGCACAAAAAAAAGCTATCGCAAGAGTCAGAGAACGGCTTTACTTTAAGACAGACAAAATCCTCTTTCAGATCATTTAATTGGACTTCAAAAAAAAAATCCTTTCTCACAGTTTTCCAATGCCCAACATTAAATCAGATACCATTTGTCAGTTCAGTGTGTGGAAACCCAGCTTGGATGTTGAACTAAGGTCACAGGATTTATCAGCTCACCCATCACATTTAGATAAATCATGCAGACAATCCCAGGAGGGTCAACATTTAGTCCAAAAACCTACCAGAGCACAACATGGGTTTTTCCAGTGCAGCCGATCTCATCTGTTGAAAGATCTGAGCAAAAACAGCATTCTTGAAATCTGGTTTGTATCAGTTTTGTGCTTGTTCCCCTGAGCTCAGGAATAACAGCCCTGTGTGTCTACATCAGCTGGATCTGACTGAGGAGAAGCCCTGGCTGCTATCGTCTGCTGCTTTTAAACAGTCTGCTCAGAAGCTCAGAGAGCGAGTATAAGAGCTTTTCCTCACTGCTTCAATTCTCTATCCAGGGCTTTTCCTAAGAAGCAAGAGCTTTATGTGGATCCTGCTCAGAAAACTGAAGACTAAGAATTCACAACAGCATATAAGTTGCAAAAGAAAACTCCACAAAGCCACAACTGACTGACAAAGGAACACCTTGAAGATGAAGATAAGCTTATTCTGTTGTTGCAATAACTTTAAATTCAAACATGTAACTGCAAAAGCCACTGATGGATGAGCCTCTGTGTGTGTTTGTGTGTGTGTGTTGGGGGGGTTTACATGTTAAGTAAGCTAATCTGCTAGTCTAGCATGCTACGCCCCCCCCTCCTCAGCGGTGAAATAAGACTCTTATCTTAGCCCTCATTACTTCAAAGCTCGTTAAAACCTGCCTCCTCCCCGGCACAGAGAGCGAGGAGCCCAGTGTGTGTGTGTGTGTGTGTGTGTGTGTGAGCACAGCCATAAATGTGTGAATGAATTAAAGACAGAAGAGAGGGAGGGAGGGACGGAGAGATGGATAAACAAAGAGAAACTGCAGTTAAAGCCTGTATAATGAATCAGAGTTCAGCGCTGTCATTTTCAATGGTAAGGATTAGAATCTCTTACAGTGTCAAACAGACTCATTAGCATAGAGATATGAAATGTCTAGTTGTAGCGTGTATGATACTGCCAAGACAAGCGCTGGTTTATTTCTGCTGTGCTCAAATCAATAGTCAGCTCTAAATACTAGCACAAAAATGCACAAAATTATTCTTAACCTACCTTTTAGACTGTTAATCAAAAAGTTAATTCTGGACAATGCTCTCTGTAAATGTCATGAGAGCTGATTTACTCCAGGCAATGCTCTCAAAACTGGACTGAAAAAGTGTAAATAATACGGAAGCTGTTGCAGTGATGACAGTAGTAAAGTTCACAGGGCTAAACTGGGCAGCCAACATACCAGAGGCAAAATGTATTTTAGGCAAAGACAATGTACGGTGACAGCGAAACAGCCATAAGAAGCCTCCTCTTACGGTCGTAAAATGTTGTCGCCAGTTAAGGTAACGTGAGGGTAACACCAAGACGATGAAGTTCATAGATAGAAGTAGTTTTCAGAGACATTGTTGGAAATTTGTAACATCAATTGCTGATAGCTTGTTATTGGATTGCATTAGATTGTACAGGTGTACCTAATAAAGTGCCCACTGAGTGTGTATTGCAATATAGCAAAATTTCTTGAAATTCAATTGAAAATTTTCAACAACTTCCCCAGATTGACTGTTAAGTATCTGACAGGTGAAGAAACTTCATCACACTGATGCAAAAATCGTATAAATCCAACAATGCCATGAAGCTGTCAATCATTGATTTACAACACTGCCCACAGTGGCCTAATACAACCAGAGATGATGACAGTATAGGAACCTCTGTATATATGCTGGCTTATTGCCAAACCCTAACATATAGCACTGAGCTCCTAGTCGACTTCTGTGTTTCTGTGTTGTGCAAAATTTGTGACATTAGACATGCAACGCCTCCAACCTCTCTGCTACATGATACTCGACTGGCAGTGGAGGCCGTGGTGTCCCACAAAGAGCACTGCTGCACTCGCCTCACACATTTCTCATGTCTCAGCACACGTAACATTACGAACCCTAAATGATCCAAAGCATCCACAGCAGTGAATAACACAACCTGCTCTGGTGAGTATCGGGCTCTGTGATGCTGTTAAAGCTAATACCCAAACATGTTGTCTCACACAAACACACACACACACAGTGGATACAGTAGAGCACGGCGCTGGCTGGCTGGCAGGCAGACAGGTGGTGTGCAGATAATGCTGTCTCATTAGAGCAACGTACTAAAGCACTCAGAGCTGGCCAGGAAATCCACTTAGTCGAGATGGGAGCGGGACGGCGGGGAGGACCGAGCAGAATGGGAATTGTGGAAAGAGAAAGGAGGGTGGAGGTGGTTGGTGGTGGGGGGTCTGTACTCGAGTCTGACAGCATTGATTCACAAATTGAAATTTGGAGGAAATGATCAGTGTCTTACTTGCAGATTCACATGTTGCCCAAAATGACAGATGCTCTCTCACCGTGGCACCGTGCTGCCCTCCTGCCCCCGACCAGGCCGCCCGCACTTTCTGCTGCCGCTGTGCATTACACGGTGTGAACATCAGAGATGGCAGAGCCTCGACCTCAGCCGTTATCTGATCTCTACATTTCCTCTTAGACAAACAGCCAGTCACTCAACCAGTCATTAAGCCAATAAGAGACATATCCTCCTCACTCACTTCAATGAGCTGTGGCAAAAAGAGTTCTTTCTGGCTTAAAGTCACAAAGGGTGATGCAAATTCAATTTTGTAGCATGTAACATGTAGCATTATGCTAAATCTACTATTTAGTGGAGTGGAGTTGGGCAATTTCAGGGTTAGTTGATTGACAACAAGTTAATCAGTAGCAACTTTGATAACTGATTAATTATTATTTTCAGTACTTTTTCAAGCAATACCAAACATTTCCTTATTCCAGCTTCTACATTGTAAGTACTGGTGCTTTTATTGGTCTTATGTGATAATAAGCTGAATATTTTCGGTCCTCTCTGACTCTTGATTGATTAGGGTTAAAGGAGCAATCAGCCTGTCAGCCGATGTCAGTGAGTCAGTCTACAAATTATTAGTCAGCCACAAAGTGACTCAACTATTCAGCAAACAAATCATCACTAGAACTGATCTATACGCCACAAGTGAAAAACATTTGGGCACCATCAAGCCCCGATCTTTTGTCTTCTGCGAGTCGGTTAACCAACCAGCAGACAACAAGTCTACCAGTCTGTCAGTGAGCAGGCAGCAAGCCCACCGGCCGTAATCCCCAGCAGTCTGCCGGTCACTTTTCCAACAGTGCTCAGGTCAGAAGAGCCCGATCAATAAACAGAGGAAGTGCTTCAAGTAAAGGAATGAATGAATGAATGAATGGACTGCAGCCACCTTCCTGTTGTTTTTAATGAGCGCTAGAACACAGCTGCAAACAAGCCAAAATCCCACAGCAGCAGACAAAACAAAATAAATAAATAAAAACATTGAAAATATGCTTGGGTGTGAGTGGATGTGCATGCGCAAGCACAAACCACAACATTCCTGTAATAAGTAGAATGTGCACACTCATTCTGCCTCTCACACTCACATACTGATACACACAATACAGATCTGAACCTCAATGCAGATAACAACTGAGGCGTCGGTGAGAAAAACGCGAAGAGGAAAAAAAAACGAGGTTCAAGAGAATCAAGTGTGCCTGTAACTGTAAAAGCAGGTTATGCGTGTGTGTGTGTGTGTTAGATATGTAGCTTCTGTGAGCCTTTGCATGTGAAAGTGTGCCAAGGCCCCCGCAGCCGTTCACGTGAATGGAAGTGAGATAAAAGCTCTCCGGTCGTCACAGAGAAGAAACTAATGTGAACTGCAAGCCAAGCGAAAAACAAGAGGAAGTGAAAGAAAGAGGGGAAGGAGAGAAGAAAAAGAGGGTGTGAGAGGAGACAAGGGAACGATGATAAGAGAAAGAAAGGAAGGAAAGTCAAGAAGAAAGTGAATCAAGCACTGAGAAATGAGGGATGGAACAAATTAAGTGATCATGAGGATAAACATGAGTAAAGCCAAGTCTTGATTTCACACTGTGTGTTCTGCTGCTATAGATAGTGTCATACTTTTTTTCTACAAGAAAACCTCTTTGTACAGAGTCTCAAAGGACTCTGTCACTGTTGATGTTAATCCATATAAAACAGCCTCCAACCTTCTGGCCTCGAGCCTGTGATGATATATTGACCATCAGCTAAAAGGGAACACAACAGCAATAAAATCAGATTAAAGCTAGAAGTAAAACAGAGGCAGGAGAAAAAGAATCAAATCTTGAAAGAGAGGGGCTTCATGTTGAGTCAGGAATAAAAACTCTCTTTTGATGTTTTCTGTTTAAGAAGGGGTGGGGGGTGGAAGAGGAGAGAAAAACATTATAATGAGGAACAAAAGCCTTTGGAACATTTATGGCATCTTGTGGGTTTTAACTAAAGTGTCTCAAAATTCTGCTTCTGCCAGTTTTATAACCCCAAACAAGACTATTCTCATTTTCAGTGTGATCTGTCCGCTGTGGGGAATCCATATCAATCAATGATTCATCAACAGATCAGTCAATTTCCAGCCCCCCTCCCCACTGACTCACCCCTGCATGGTGACAACACTGTGACTCAAATTCAACCTCTAACAAAGAGGCATTTTCGCCCCAGCGGAAATGCATTCTGGGTGAAACTGTCAGTTTACTTTCACATCCACATGTGGCTCACCGGCAGCCTTGTCTGGAGTCCAGTACATTACAGTTTTCATCCTGAGCGAAGTGAAATCCTTGAGAAGCGAGACGAGGGTTTGTTTGCAGACACAGATGAATGAAAATAAAGGAGAAGCTAAAAGAAATAATGACTCTATTTTACTGAATACTGTAAATTTGTCACTTTTGTTTTGATAACAGCAGCTTAGGAGCTAAAACTAGGCCCATTTTGCTCCTGATATGGAAACCAATTATTGTTAACATAAGATGTGTTCTATTTTTGAGTCAGTTTTTATTCTTAAAACTTTTTGACATGACCCCATTTGACAACTGTGTTTTACATATGTCTTTTGGTACTTACTACTGCATCAAACACACAAACAAAACTATGATTTTAGACATGATCTGAATAGTGAAAAACCTTTTCCATAAACACTTTATGTCCAGAGAACTTTTTGCAGTTGTTTCCTCATCTCTATTGTTTCTTTGTGCATGTTTCTAATAAAAAACTGAGGAACAGCTGAGCCACCTCCTAAAGATGGAATAGTGTTAAAAACAGGCGGATTTGGTTTGGAGATGTATGCCGAATTGTGGAGTGGTTCATAATCACTTAAAATATGGGTTTGTTTTCGACTTTCATCCTTTCATATCTGAGTATTGCAACCGCGACCTTAAATTAGCTGTTTTTATAATGGAGTTCGGCGACGTTGCCTGACATTGTTGACAAAATAAACAGAACCATCTTTCTAAGATAAAACAGCGTAGAAGTCATAAATCATACATCTCTCTGCCTCTCTGAACCTCTAACCTACCATATCATAGACGTTCAAGATGATCGGCTCGTTTGCCATCACGGGCATCAGGATTTTCTCCCCCGCCGTCCCTTCTTCTCTGCGGGTCTTCCTCCTCCGCACTCCCCGCTCCGCGTCCCTCGGTGAAAGAGCCTCCAAAAATAGACCTCACTCCTCCCTTTAATCCTGACACTTTCACGACAGATGATCAGCTGGATGATTCAATTTCAGGACTCGATAAGAAAAAAATGCTTTTACCGTCCAACATCTGAGTCGCTTTGTCGAAACGGACCGAGCTGCTAAACCCGAGCAGCCGAGGTCGAGCTGAAGACTTTACAGAGGAGGTCTGCTCTTCTAGGAGGCGTGTTGGCACCGGAAAATCTCATATTCATCTTCACAAAGCCATTATTCAGCAAAATGACATAATGCCGAGGGGGCACACAGATGTTTTTTCTCGGTAAGAATGACTTGACTTCTCCCTTATTATCGAGCTAACGGAGGGGCAGGCAGGACGAGAGTGTTTGGAGAAAAGTGGACGATGAAAGCACTCTCGATTAATCAGCCTGGAAGCTCTGAGGATTATGGGCAATGTTGTTCTTATATTAAAGGCGTCAGACAAACAGGTCTCTGCACCTGTAAAAAAAAAGCCAAAAGGGAGACACTAAACAATGTAGCCAAAAGTACGTGGACAGGCAATAGTGTACATTTGGTCATGGACTGTTTTAATGTTTCATTCCTTAATAATAATAATAATAATAATAATTCATAGGTTCCAGCTTCGCTCATGTATGTACATACTTGTTGGCTTTAATTGTCATCTACAAAAAAAAACCTGAATATCTAAATTTAAATGTAAAAGTTAATTTAGGGTTTGGGGAACTTTTTTTTTTTTTTTTTTTTTTTTTACTGTTTTCTAATATTTTAAAGACCAAACAATTATTCAAGAAAATACTCTGCATCTATGATAAAAGTAATGTTTTTGTGTCCAGATGCTTTTGGCCATGGTGTTTACATGAGTTGGTAGCTCTTCAAGGTCGGGCAAGACACATTCTACTGATTTTAAATAAAACAAATAATTACCAAAACACATTCTAATGCTGACAAAATGTGTGGAAACAGCTGGCTTTATTAGCTATTTTTAAGTTTGTGCTGTTGTTGCTTGTTGATCAATTTCTCGTGGTCCTGTTCCTCAGTTTTTCCTGCAGACTCTGAAACAGAATACAAACAACCAGTAGTACGCTTAGTGCTCTGCTAATGCATGTAGCATCAGAATCCATGTTCCTCAGAGTCAAAACTCATGAGCCCCCCTGGCTGTTTTCTTCCAGCAGTTCTATGAGCGTCTCCTGATTGGAAAACTCCTGTAGCGAGGAGTTCATCTCGTCCAGCAGATCCTCTCCCAGCAGGAAGCTCTTGATGTCATGCACGGTCATTGCGATCCGGTGGTCTGTTATACGGTCCTGGGCGAAGTTGTAGGTTCGAATCTTCTCTGATCTGCCTTTGGTGCCAATCTGGAGGAGGAGAAAGAAGCAAATGGGTAATGTTTGACCCAGAGGTTGATTTATGTTGATTACACTATATTTTATAAATCTCACCTGTATCTTGCGCTGGTTGTAGCGTTTGCTTGTCGCCTCCTCCAGCTTCATGCTGTACAGTTTTGCTCTCAGGGCCTTCATGGCTTTCTCCCTGTTCTTCAGCTGGGACCGTTCCTGCTGGCACTCTGCAACCACACCTAAAATACACACACACAAGTATTAAAAGTACTATTATTATGCAGACATCCCTCTTAAATCTTATAACAAATGGCTTTGTAATTTGGTCTTTGTTGTGTTATATGTCACTTTTTCCCCACTCTGTCAAAAACATTTTTTAACAGCACTGTGGTGCCCACTCTCAGTGGATCGATTAAATACTATATGAACGGTCTCTCACTTTTTGTCAAGCTTCATTTACCTGTAGGCAGATGGACTATTCTGACAGCACTGTCTGTGGTGTTGACATGTTGACCTCCAGCTCCACTCGCTCTCTTCGTCTCTATCCTCAGGTCCTTCGGGTTTATTGTCAAAGATATCTGACCAGAACACACAAACACTCATAATTCACTTAAATGGAATTCAACACCAGATGAGCAGAACAATAAACCAATTATTATAAATTCTAACTGCCAGGTAAATCTATGTTAACAGAAATGGAAAAACAGTTAAAATTGGCACTAAAATTAGAACAGAAGAGGTAAAACTTTGCAAAGTCGTATCAAAATAAAAGAATATTCTTTAAATTTTTACAGTTTGCTTCCATGATTTTCATAATAAAAAACTAGCATTTCTTTATTGTCATATGAAAATGCTACAAGAGCAGATATATAAACCATCAAAGAAACCTCACAGACTCAGTGCTTCTCCTTCAGTCCTCTCATCACAATAAACTAAATTTCCAACATCCAACATCCCATTTCAACAAGAAATGCATCGTATTAAAGAAACAAGATGCTCTCAAAGTGTTTCTTTAATTGGTAATGATTCCAACAGGTTTTTTTAACAGCAAAAAGATGAACACGCTGTTTGTGCTTGTGTCATCCATCATGAAAAGCTGTACCTCAGTAGGCTGTGGCAGTACAGCCACAGTCATGGTGCTGGTGTGCATTCTGCCCTGTTTTTCAGTCTTGGGAACCCTCTGAACTCGATGGACTCCAGCCTCAAACTTCATCCTCTTGTAGCTCTGAGGGCCGCTGATGCTGGCCGAGGCGTGACGTAGTCCACCTGTTTGTAGATTAACAGTATGTATCAATACTGGAATATTACTGGCAACTGGTGGCAATGACAGGAATTTATTCGAAATGTTCATTTCAAAAAGAGGAACTTTGACAGCATCTAATAACCTTTAACCTTTCCTCAGAAATGTGCAGCTTCTTCTGCTGTCTCTGACAATATATATGGGCAGACCCCAGTGGTTACTACACAGGTCTGTGATATAGGAAGGGCTCCCCCTTGTGTTTCAGGTCACTTATTGCAATGGTGGTTGGCGTTTGAGTCCACTGACCTATTTCACTGGTCATGTGTTCCAGGACGTCAAAGGACCAACCGTGGTGCTGAGCGTAGCCCTGGTACATGTCAAACACCTTCAGGGGAGAGGACATGGTACAAGTCAGCTTGTAAATACACAGAAAATGTTTTGTCACTTCTTTTCACTTTATTCCTATTCTATAATTCCTACTGATTTTCTGATACAAAATAAGAGTTCGGGTTGAAAATATTCCTCTCTGGTTTGCTGAAATTACAAATTTACATGAGCCCCATATTTGTATTATATTTGTAACTTATTATGAAATGTATTTAATGTTCTCTCTCTAAATATATATGCAGTTACTTTCTTGTTCAGGTATAATTTTAAAGCCAATAACCTCAAGAACAGTTTTAAGTAATATATATGTAAAAACTTCCAGACCTCAGCAGTGAACAACATGGCCTCCTGACCCCCGACACCGGCTGTAACCTCCAGGACGAGGTCACTCAGATCTGCCTCCTCCTCAGGGATCAATAGATCTAAAATCTGATAAATGTGATGTTTGAAGAACTGTATAAACATCTTTAGTTACCTCATGGTTTAATGTTCTGGTGAACATTAGCTTTCTGTTCTGTTACTTTATACTTTATACTAAAATGTCACAGTTGTACCTTTTGACTAAGATGTTGAATTTCTTGCAAACAGCCTTCTCGTTCCATCTCTGCCAGTTCTCGCAGGGCTGGATCTTCATCTTTGAGGAAAAATAAAAACATACGTTGAACTAGAGTTGTGCGATATTACAGTTTATATATTGGAACATACATATATAACAGCTGGACACACTTTTAATTTAATACCCTTTAATGGATGTGATCTTAATACAGATTGATGAAAACTGGCTTTAAAAAAAAATGGCTATGTAATTAGAGATATTCCACCAACTTCCCTCATTCAAACCATCCCTTGTCTTTGTGCGGCAGCAACATGGGTGTCTCACCTTTCAGGAGCGCCTCAGTCTCAGCAATCTCTTTCTGTTTGGTGTCCAGCTCTCTGATGGTCTGGATGAGAGGAGCCAGCAGGGACACTTTGGTCCTCTTGGCCCTCAGATCGTCCTCACTGAACTGCTCCTCTGTCACACTGCTGTCGATGGCTCCCAAACATTCATTGTACTCTGACTCCATCTTCTTCAGGTATTCCTGCAGAGACCTCTTGCCAAACAGCTCATCCACTGACAGTAACTTGGCCACCATCAATGGTGCACCAGAGTGAAAAGTTCTTGTAGCTCTGCCACAGAGATTACTGGAGTGTTCATGAAATGTAACAGTTTGTCTGGTGACATGATGTGATTTTTGAAAGCGAGGTATCCACAGACTAAAAACACACTCCTTCCCTCTTGGTAGAAGGTTTAGAGCTCTTCTGTAAGCCATTGTATAAGCAGATGTGTTGGGAAGATTCAACAAGCAGACCGCGATGTGACTTGGGCACGTAAGCCAAACTACATTGCAAAAAGTGATGATTTTACATTGTTTTCATTTCTAACAGCTATATCGCCCTAAAATCGTTATATTAAGATACATCCTGTTTCCAGGGATGGTATTCTTGAATTCGGCGTGCATATAATGCGAACAACAGTCTTTTATGGTGAGATTTCAATTTCTATAACAGGTGCGCGTCGCTAGCAAAACTCGGCGCTGGACGATATTTCTACAAGACCCCAAATCAAACCTGAACATTTAATCTGGAAATTTTGTGAAATAGGTGGGCTGGTATCTTGTTTTGTGTTTTTGATTAAAGGTTGGATTTCAACCTACAGGACAAAATTAGAGCATTTGAGAATGGAAACGACTCACTACATTTCATCTTCAGATCAAACAGTCGACCGCCTCTGTGAGGATTGCCCGGTTATCTTCAGCATCGTGTGGCTCTAACGAAACGGCTTTTGGTCATAAATTGTCCAATACTGGTTGTTAATGTTTGTTTTAAAAGTATGAATCCTTTACCACTTTGCTGATGGGCGCAGACATCTTGAATGCGATGCGCATGCGCAGTAGATATACCATCTGCAAGCAAAATTACAGCAAAGCTAACTCATGATTATTCAACTTTGTAACCACATAGAAAGCCAATTTACGCGAAAGCGAAGTGAAGTGAAAGCTGAACTTAAAGGATAAGGCAATACAGCATACAATTATTAAAATAATAAATATAAATTAGGCGGAGTTTCCTCCTCTGCCCTCAAATAGTTTTCTCATTTCTCATTTTAGCTGTTCTACATTTTTGTCTCCCTATTTCACTGTGTTGCATATTGAACATCAACATACTGAAAACATCCTAATTACGTCTGGCTATGACTGGAATGGGCAACAATGAAAACACAGTGAAATTGAAAAGTTTACAGTGAAACAAAAGAGCTCCTGTATCTAAACTAACCCATCCTGTAACTTCCCCTCCCCAGTCTGGTTTCAATGAAAGAGCCACTTCACAGATTCCAGGCTTGGGTGTGAACTGAACTGTCCTTTGAAATACCAGCCTTTGAGCTCTTTTTACTAAACAGTGGGATTCCTGGCAGAACTTGGACAATCCAGTTACTTCATCATTCCTCATAAGACTGAATGAATTCTTCAGCATGTAGACTGGAGGAGCCCCGGATCAACCGATGTATCAGCATTTTACTGTTGATCGTGATGTTTTAAGTCTAGTTTATTTTGTTTTGTTTGATATGTTTTGTTTGACTATTATACATTTATTTTGTGTAGAGTTTTCTAAATTCATTTTATTACCTTTTTTCTGCTGGGTTTACATTTGTCTCTAAATCCAATTCTAACATCCTGTTTTGTCTGTTGCTTGTAAATCACACACACATTAGGTTGCTAAAGTGTATTTCACAAGTGGAAAAGATTGGCTCTAACAATATCAATATATTTAGAAAAGTTATATTTTTTGCTCACTACTAATCTTCCTGCTGATATTGTGGTGTCTAGAATTTAATTCGGCTCAATTTACTGCCTTCATGTGCTTCAGTCATAGACATAAAACAGACTTCAGTCTTCAGTACTGGAGGTGTAACCTAGTTTATGTCCGCTAAGTGACCGACTGTATAGGAGCCCTTTTCATTCTTGTTTCCCATCGGATGATAAATACAAGCGGGACCACGTCGACTGCGCGCTGACGTATCATACTAATTAAGTTCTCATTGGTTTATAGTTTAAAGGGACGAACACGATTGGTTTGCGCCTTTTGCGCACGGATTTCAAATAAGACGAACAACTGGCGGATTTTCATTTGTGGAGCCTTTTAATCTGAGAGTAGTCAGAGCGGGTGTCAGAGCCGAAAGTTAGCTTAGCGGCTAAAAGGAGGGAATCAGGTCTTCTTTGGATAACGATATAGACACACATCAGGTAAGAGGCATCACTTAATATCTCATACATTTTCAACAGCTAATGCTAATCTGCAAGTACTTTAGTGTTCAGAAAGCAGTTTTAGCTAGCCTGGTTAGTTAGCTAGCTTGAGAATTAAATGTCAACTACCAATGCGTACTGAAACTATTCTGAATTACAGGCTGTCTTTAGTGCTATTAATAGTTTGAGTTATGTATGTAGTTGCATAATAGTTAGCAAATTTAGTGAAGTTAGTTAGCTTCTCAGTTTGAAGCTGCTCCCCACACTCTCCGGTGTACGCGCGTAAATACAGGTCAGTAACTTTAACTTAGGATATTCAACATGGAACAGGCACAACTTGATATCGAGCAGATCATATCCCAAGATGCTTTTATTCAATAAACATCACCATATTGCATTTAAAGCCTGCAAACCGAAGTCGCCTTTCTGAATATCTTTACGTCACTGTTGCCTTTCCGCCAAATTTACATCGCGCCAAAATCAATCGTTTGAGTTGCAAAATCTTTCATTAGAGTTTCTAACTATATTTAAACTTCTCGTTTACAATATCACAGCAATATAACCATGTGCTATTTCTTTATACCGTATCTGCAAACTTAATAGTTACCTTTGATGAGAGGAAGCTAAGTTAGCCTGCATGAGGGAAGCCATGTTGCTTGGCAGGCTTGACAGCCTCATTCAGTATTTAAAAGCAAACTTAATTTCTCTATTTGTCTCTTTCATCCAGAAATCGACTTACTGCACAGTATGAATGCTTCACTGTAAGACAGTCATCATGAAATGCCCTCACTATAAAGCTACCATGGCCAACAATATGGAGAAAAGCTCTGCTGCAGAGGCCAAGGTCCTTCACCTCAAAGCTTCCCCAGTGAAAGAGCCCTCCCCCATCAAACCTCAGTGTGCCCCTGCAGGAGTGACCACAGTGTTGTTCTCTCTCAACAACAACACCAGAGCAGTCCACAACAAGGAAAACAGCGCCAGCAGGGAGCATGACGGGACTCTGGATGACGCTTGTGAGGACAGTGGCTATTTGTCTCTGCGCAACAGTCATATTGAGGATGATCATGGGGATGAAGAAAATGACCACATCCAGGGAAAACCCACAGCAACCCTGCTGCCTTTTGCTGCTACTGCACATCAAGAAAAGACAATATTGCCAAAGAATTCTCCCTCCAAATGTCAAGGAGGGACAAACTCAAGTTGTCTAGTGTCTCTTAAATCAACTCCCACTCCTGTGGGTCGTCATTGGCGAACATTATCATCCACCCCATCCAACCCCCAGGACGACAACCTGCCTATACTGAAGTTCCAGCGTGCAGTTTGTGAAGAGCTTGCCAAGAGCTATCAGAAGAGTAAGAGGTAGGATAACATTAGCATAACAAATCCTACTGGAATCAACACTGTCAGACATGTACCCGAGAGGACTTTTTCTGTCTTATTTCACAGTGTAGTGTAGCTCTGTCACAACAAAGTTTAGGTTTACTTCCTTTTCCTTTTCTGTTCCTAATTTGTTTGGCCTTACATGACGATAAAATGTTTAGTGAATAAGAGAATCATAGTTGTTTTTTGTATCTCAGGTATGACTGGAGCATTGTCACAAAGGTAGCAGAAGAGCATCTGTTGGATCGTGTGATCGGAGGCCAGATGGGCCTGGAGTACGTCGACATGTTTACGTCTCTGCTGTCCAGGAACATGAGAAGCATCCTGGCCAACATACTGTCCCTGCTGGGAGACATGGATCTCATTAGGTACACTACAAATGCGTCACAGTGTGGAGAGAGGGTTCATACTTAAAAGGGATGAGCATACTTAAAACCACAGCTATAAACAAAAATCAAATTTGTACCTTTAAAAACAACAACAACAAAAAAACAAGTGGGAAAGTTTTACATCAGATATAGATGCTATTTTAGCCCAAAGGTAATACTTCACTGTCTTATCAGATGAGGCCACATGTAGTTGTGTGAACTTGGATTAAGGCAAGACCTTTCAGCCATGACACCAACCATCAAAGTTTAGAGAGAAATTTGATGTTGATACTCGGACTACTAGACTTTCTTTGTCTATATTCATTATATGTTCACCTTTTCTCACCTCACAGCTGTAAGAAAGTGAGCAGGACATGGAGGAGGATCATCAGTGAGGATACAGCAGCTCTGAACAGGTGTTGCAGAGCAGAACAGGCACTCAGGGTGAGGAAACACACACACACACACACACGCACACGCACACGCACACACACACACACACACACACACACACACACACACACACAGAACCACACACATGTGCTCACACTGAAGGGACGTAAGCTGAGTGGTCCTAGACTTTGACATTTTCGCACCTTTAGCCATCAGTGGGATTCTTGTGAAACACCTACAAGCACCACACCCTACATGCATACAGAGGATGAATAATGCATCTGATGTTCTCTGCCTTGTGTGATGTCACATACCACGAGGAAGTCCCTCCAGCACAACCTCCTCATGTTGCTTTTAGGTTCACTTCATCCACACATTTCTAAATCTGCACACATTTTAACTTGAGGCTTGGTTTTGGTTTTTAGTTCAAAAAGATTTAATTTTAAGAAAGGATGAAAGTTTGTTAATCCTTCTGAGGATTAGTCTATTGTCTCAGTGAAATAACAGCATACAATATGGACAAAATGTACCTAAATGATAAAATGCCTAATCAGCCAAACATTTCAGCACAAGACTAAACTTATGGGTAATATGAAACTGAATGTATGACAGCTTTAAGGATATATGGGTAAAATCGGCAGCATGAAAAACTAATATCCACATATAAAATGAAGGCAAAGAACTGGACAAACACAAGTTAGAACACATGTACCAGATGTGCAGATGTACTTTGTTCTGTACTTTCTTTAAAATCCTAAATGCCTGTCTGAAACTTATTCCAAGTATCTTTCATGTTTTTAACGTGTTATCTTTTTTTTTTTTTTATCATTGCTCAGGAGTCAAGTAGCTCTCTGAGAAAAAGGGCCTGCGGTTTGACAAGAGATGTGGCTGTGTCCAGAGTGGTGCTGTCCTGCGTGCAGACCCTGGCCTCCTCCAGCACTCAATCATCATCTTCATCCTCTTCTTCCTCATCCACCCCCTGCTGCAGGGTCAACAGACAGACGGCCTCCTCTCGGAAGAGTGGCACGCCCAAGTCCCAGTGTGCACGTTTCAATGAATATGTGCAGGTGGGTGTCTGCGTATAGACTATGGCTACAAACAATGATTTAAAAAAAAATAATAATCCTTTTAATGTGCTGAGAAAACAGTAAAAAAAAATTTTAGATTTTAGCTTTGGAATATGCCTTAATGTACTTGGACTTTGTACTTTTGACTCTGTCTTTCAATAAACGAATTTGTGTTTGTTTCATCTGTCCAGGCTGCCAGCAATCTGAAGCAGCACGAGTCCCTGCGTCCCTGCAGGCGTTGTGGCTCACCAGCGATACATTTGGCTGAGGCTCAGAGGGCCAGGTGCACGCGCCTCGACTGTCTCTTTGACTTCTGTACCCATTGCCAGGAGCAATTCCACAGCTCGACCCCCTGCAGAGTGGTGCAGCCCCGAACCCACTTCAGCTCCTCCAGGTCCACCCCGATCATACCGGGCAGCGCTCGCAGCAAGAGGAGCGTCAGGCGCCTGTGACGGAGCTTAACAGAGGTTTTATTCACTGACTGTTTTAACAAGGGGGCGGGGGGGGCATCTTTCTCTGGACTGGCAGCGTCTCCGTTGGCTCCACCCGAAGCTCGAGCAGTGGGGAAAGTTTTAATCTCAGGCTGGAAGGGCTTCTGTGTGAGCACTGTGGCACCTATCTTTGTTACATGCTGAACTCTGGCTCAATCTAACTGAATCAAGTGACTGAAGCACTACCAGTATTAGTACAACTACTGGGACAATCAACCAGGAAGTGTAATCTGACTATAGCTGTAGTCATCTTTGAGCAGCAAACATCTGATGCCAAAAGAAGAAAGAAATGCCGACGAATCGGCTTTAATTTGTACAGTTTTATTATGTTTTAAAATGAGATGAATGTATATGTATTATATTTTAAATAGTTTTGTATACATTTTAAAATAAATGTTTATCCTCAGAGGTCTTTAAATGTTTATATTTACTGTTTGCATTTCCTGTAAATAGACACTTCATAAAACTTAACTTGTGTTTTTGTGGTTCTTCAATGCTTCTTTTATCACAGAGCTGACTTCAGGTTCAGCTTTAGTTTGACCAGCGAAATGGTGAGAATAGCCTCTGCATCCAGCAGTCACTTTAGTCACTACATGATGAGTTTTATAAAAAGTGACATTTTTACTCATTTACCATTATACTTGTATACACTGTATTCAGAAATGATCCAAACAGGTATCATATCATTGATGGCAGTTTTCTATCACTGGGGGGAAAAAAGTAAAATCTCATTAGAAACTGAGAGTGAGGTCTGGGTTGTTTCAAAATACCCAAAGAAAATTGAATTACATTTTAAGTTTCAAGGTTTCCCCTTAAATTCCTTATTTTATTTCCAACACATTCTTACATATATCTTGTCTTCGTAGTTTGGAACAGTTTGGATTCTCTCACGTTTCTGTCGCAGTTTTCTATTCTTTTTTGTGTTTCTTTGTTGTTCTGTGCAAATAGAAACACATTTTTGTGCTGGTCACCCATGCTCACAACCAGGCTAATATGACTGAAGAATAACTAAAACAGCAAATTTGTCAGATTATGTTTACGTCAGCCTCAGTCATGTCCTGATTTTCTTCACCAGAGGGCAGCAGTGTCTCCTCACTCTACAACTGTTAATTTCACTCGCTCAGTTTCTCCCTGCTTTGACTTTCTTGTTTTCTCACATCTCTTCTATTGCTATTTCTTTAATAAATAAATTCAGCAAAAGAGCTAAAAGTAAGACTTTAGCTGCTGCATATTACAATACAACAAACTGTGTCCTTATGATACAACCACAGACGACAACCTACACCCTGGACCTTAAACTGCTTCGTTTTCTCCTGCATCAATTTTGTAAATTTGTCACTTGTGAACTGCCCGACTTTACTGAAGTCCTAAATAGCTGGAACACTTTTTTTTCAAGCAGATTATTAAAGACAAAGGAATTTAATTTCACAAAATCATGGCACAAAAGTCCATTTAATGTATTATAATGTCAGCCACCAATGAGGTATTCAAGCCTAAAGGTTGCTCACATTGTGTTTACAGTGTTATATTGATTGCTTTTAGTCTACTTTATAGTGATTCATAATGAGCCAATTTATCATCTGTTTGCTTCAATTCTGAGAGAGAACAGAAAACAAGAGCTTTGGTATAATAAAATCATTTTCCATCACTGACAGATCTGACCTGAAGCCTGGTGAACTCCATGTTCCAACAAACCCTCACTAGTCTTTTAAAAAATCCTCCCAGGATGAAAAAAAAAATAGCCTCTGCAAGTTTCCTCTTAAAAAAAAAAGAAGTTGGTTTGAATCAGTCATCACTTGTTTAGGAGGGTTATGAAGCCACAAATAGCATTACTGACATTATATAGTTACCTCTGACATTTGCAGGATGACCCATTTGTCTCTCTCTTACAGCTGAGTTGCTATGTGTGTGTGTGTTTTGTTGTGATGACGCATATAAACATCAGTCAACTTTCATTCATGTGTCAGCTCTCACATGGAAATCGTCTCCGTGCAGCCGGATGTCCCGTGACGTGGAAAGACCTGCCTGCTCTCACTCTGTTCTCACTGCAGGTGTGGGCTTGGTAGAAATACTGTATCACCTAATGTTCAGTACTGTCACTTGTTTCCAGTTGAGCTTGGCTTCTTTCATTTGCAGATGCTGGTGAAAGAAGATTGCTCAGGACAACCAAACATTTCCCTTAAAAGTTTGGACAAATGTAGAACAAATGCGACTTTTTTTTATTGTCTTCACTTTCTGTTTTGCTCTTGTAAAGTTCTGTACTTTGTTTATATCTTGTAGACAACAGAAGAATATTGTGTAGTTACATATATGATGATGAACACACTGTTGTGACTGACAATACAGACCACAGGCTTTTTTATTTATAGACATTTCACATTCTGCTTTCACACCTCTAAAATAAGCAGGACCACTCTGTGAATGTGTCAAAATTTAAATGACTCATGTTACCCACTTTGTTCCGGATCTCACCTTTTCATCTAGTTTCATCAACACTGATAAGATTTGTCAGCTGAATCCTGGAGACTGACCATTGGATTTTGTGCCAAAGATGATTTTCTTTTGAAAGCTGTTTTCTTCAATCTGTCTTAGGGAAACAGTTTGACATTTGGGAAACATCCTATTTGCTTTTTTCTTTTTCTTTTTTTTTAGCTGATCAATTCCACTTTCATATCCATTTGGTCAACATGAAGCCAGAAACCAATTGGACATCAATATTGGGATCAGCCACAAAAAAACAAATGCGTTCCTCTTTCAACACAATGTCTGCCAACTTGTTCAAAGCCACTCATCAAGCAGCACGTTCTTCAAAGTGACCCAACCTGAGGAAGAGACGCAGATGTTTTGGTATAAAGCAGAAAAGAGCAGCAGCTGTGCAGCCAACATGTAAGAAAATGCCACGATGATGGAACTAAATGGACTCTTCGTGAAACGTCAGAGCTGCTGATTAGTCTGTGCTGTGGCCTTTCACTCCCTCTGCGACTCGCGGTCATTTATCTGGCAGATTTATTGATCGGCCGCTGCAGCGAGACACAAACCCAGCACAGTCGGACCCTGCTGCTAATTGTAAAAGTCGTTAGAGGCGGCTGACACTGCTGCGTGTTTGTGTATGTGTGTTAATAAACAGCAGGACCGGTGCTCCCTGGGAACTTGGACACAAATGCAGGTTTGGAGCTGTTGTTGAGTCATTTGGAGCAAATTTCTGCAGGTCAGCACTTTGTGAAAGAAGGTGTGTCACAAGAAGCAGAATATTCTCTCACCTGTAATTATTGTAAATGAAATTCAACAAATGTCTTCGCAGTGAAAATCCATGTCACTCATATCTCTGCTTTTTTGCATAAATAGCTCATTACAGCCCAAGGACAGAGGACGGGGGGGCGGGGGGGGGGTAACATCCGGACCATGTGAGCTGTCTGTGTGTGTGTTTTAAGGTTGATGATCCTGATGCGCAGTGACTTCCACGTGTCAATCGGCCGTACGTCACCAAAGTTGAACTGTAAAAGCCCTGAAAGGAAGCTGTCACTCGAGCGCCTGCAGGGAAACAGGAATGAAGCAGGAGGCGAATCAAGTCCTGCTCAGACTGAGGCCGAGGAGGTTGATGTGGAGCGAGCAGGTTTGTAGTTTGGCAGCTGGTAGGGACCAAGGTGAAGGCTCATGTTCTTGAAGTTCTTCTTTCCAGCAGCTTCATGTTCATACACTGAAGAGAGATTGCTCAGTTTTTGGTGGAAAATTTCCTTTCAAATAACAGTCAGAAAAACTTTTTAATGCATTTATGAACAGTCTGAAGGAATTTTCAACAATAAGATTAGCTCATCGTGTCACAGTTACTGGATTTCCTTTGGTAATTATTTGGACGGAAACTTGCACTTTTCAGCCTCAGTAACTTTTGCGACAGGAGAGTTTCACTTTATTACAACTTGGGTCATGTAATTGTTCTAACAATAACACACAACAACAGAAAACATGAAGGATCTTCACAAGAGCCTGACCGGGTCATAACACCCTGTTGGCCAAACATATTTGTAAGAGAAAATGACACCAACCCAAACTGTCCATTGTGAACATTATGAGCGATCAGTGAAGCTTATAAATGCAAAAATAAGGTGATATGACCTGAAGAGGTTCACAAAGCCCTTGATTTCTGAGTCATGGATGTACCTGGTGTCTGCAGCGGAGGTACCTCAGTCTTTCAGTGTAGAAGGACGAGCTCAGCTTAAGCAATCACACTCACACACACACACACGGTGCTTGGTGTTAAAAGGCTGCATCCCTCTCTCTGTCTGTCTATTTTTACTCTGTTTGGTCCATTAAGATCAGCCGTGATGAGAGTTAATGAGTGAAGCCTCTCCACAAAGCAGGCAGTAATCACAAATGTCCTGGGGAGTGGACATGCACACACGCACGCACACACGCGCAAAACATAGATGTATACACACACACACACACAGATATGTACACAAAGCACAATGATTCACAAAAACACACATAGTGACCTCAATTCTTTTTTTTTTGTATGATGACAAATGCCTCATTCTGGGGCAATCGATTAAATGGTCACACACGAGGACACAAACACGCAGATGGACGCAAAAACATAAGAACAAGAACAGAACCACACACTGTTCATGTGATTAAAAACAGGCAAACATTCAACATTTATTGCATTAATATAATTTACAAAAAACATACCTACAACGATTAAATGGATTACCATAAAATTTGCTCCAGACGTTCACGTCCCTCACAGGATGAACTGTAATAACTTTGGTGATCCTCTGACTTTTCATTTGGAACCACCAAAAGAAGAAAACTTTACTTTACTTTTTCACTTTTTTCACTACTTTTGTTTATGACCACATACCTGCATAACTAATGACATTCCCATCACCAGTTATTAGCATGTTAACAGACAACTATGATGAACATTATACCTGAAACTGATTTGAGTTCATTCTAAATTAGCTAAGTCCTTTAAGTTGCCACACAGAGCGACACCTTGGTTTGTAATTATGAAATTGTCTGAGTCCAGCCCTGCAGAACATTGCTTATGACATTTATGAGTCAAATATCCGCTGCCATTTTGACACTTGTAAACAAAGTGAGTCACAAGTGAGAGAGCGCGTAATTACATTTTAACTTAACAAGAGGATTTAGTCATTTGGAGGAAACCCTGGTCGCATGAGATCTGATGAATTGTTTGGAAATGCCATTTTTCATGTGCTTTTTAAAATAAATTTGTGACGTTAAAAGAAATGCCTGGGGAGAGTAGAAGGAGCTTGAGCAAAAAAAGAGCATTACTCAACTGAGTATAGTAAGAGATGTTAAAATCACATCTGTAAATAATTGGAAATAAATAAAAAGATTTTTTAAAAGGGCTATACTTAACATATCTGCTGTCGACCTCTGATGGACAAAGACAAAACTTCATGTTAAGCTCTCGGCTTGGTTTACAGATGCTTATTGAGGTAATTAAATGATCAATTAACTTACAAAATCTTTGAAACAGCTGCCACTAAAAAAAAAAAAAAAAAAAAAAAAGAAAATCCTGCAGCAGTAAAACGTATTGTCTGCAGGTGGCGTTAATGTTAAAATGACAGCTATTACTTTCTTTGCCAGTAGGTGGCGACTTCAACATGTCCACATCCACAGGTCTAACTTGCTACCTTTCCATGCTATAGGTGGCACGGGCTGACATGCATACACCAAGCCAGGCAAACTAATAGATTATGACCTTAACTTTGTATTTAGGAGTCCAGTCGGGTTAAATCCTCCTGAGATCACACTCTGGTGTCTGCTGTCCAGCCAGGAATCTATTAAAGAGAGAAACTAAGAAACCCTTTCTTAAATAGCACAAAGTTGTGACTAACAGATCTGGAAGGACCAGCAGCATTTCGACTTCTTTCGTCACCTCTGTGGTAAACGCTCCATCCGACAGTGGGAGCCTTCACAGAGCGGAGCTGTGGAAACTCACGGCCGGATGAAGTCTGCTAATGGTGTGAAGCACGACAACACGACTGAAAGCATGGCCACTGTCAGACCTTTAGAAAATCACACAGCCCTTACGACATCACACAAGCGTCCATTAGCAGCGTCCGGTGTGACCTACTTCCACTAAAACTGTGAACGTCGGGCGAGCAGGAATTAAAGGTGTAATATTACATTGAAGCTGAAGGTGTGATTATATCAATGAAACGTACACATTGTGATCCATGTTGTTAAACACGGCTGCACCACAGAGAAAGAGTTCATTGTAGTTTGTGGTTGTTCATGATGGACAACATGGTGAAAGCATCGTTTTTTATGTATTTACTGTTTTGACTCAGATCATATTGTATTGAAGCAAAGTCTGGGTTCAAGACACTAAAAGACAAAAATCAGTTAGATCATGTCTGGATAATTTCTGACTTCTCTACCTGGTCTGTGGCTGTGTTTTCATAAGGAACCAGTGGACCTTATCAAAACATCAAACTTTAGCTTATTAATATATACTTTCATTTTAATGAATATTTGTATTTTTTTCCCCAAAACACCTACGCATGATTGTTTTTAGTAAATGTACTCAAACAGGAGAAATACTGCATCGACTATTTTCAGTTGCAGATGAATGCACATTAGTGAGTATTTATAAAGGCAGGACAGTGTATGAAGGATTGACTCATAACAAACTCCAGCACCTTTATTTTTTTAATCATGAAGAAACATCTCACACAATTATTAGTTTTTTCATGGGGTTTGTGGAGAATAAGAAAAATATAGAAAACACTAGACTCAGAAAAGAAGCAGTAATATTTTTCATTTCCAAAGTTTTCCTCCTCTCCTAACTCAGAACTGATCATGAACATTTCTTGCTCACTTTCCTAATCTTGACCACTTTTCTGTCATACAACATTTACAACACACAGTTAAACAACACACACACTCACACTCTGCTTGTGAACGCTTCCTTATGTCAGATTGTTCAGATGCAGTCTGCAGCCATCTTAATTTAAGCCTAAAGCCTGAGCTGAATAGCAATAAATATAACTGAAAAATTATCAGCCATTTTCACTTCACTGCTGTTAACTGAAGCACAAACACAACCTCTGATGTCTCTGTCCATGGTGCTGAAGTTGAATTCCTTTGTTGTCTCGTTTCTTCTTCTCTCTCACTGTTTACTGCCTCCTATCACAAACTATTATGGTGGAGGTGAGTGAAAGAATAACATTGAAGTGAACAGAAGTGAGAATTCCTTCTAAGAGCCAGTCACAATAGCGTTGACTCAAATCTACATTGTTTCTACCTGGAAACAGCATTTTAAAGATTCCAAATGTCCAACAAATGAAACGACACACTGCCTTTACTTTGGCAATCGGAATTTTCTTTATGTTTTTATAAGAGTAGGCAGCATTTTTATCAGTCTATTTATCTTTATCTGTCTCTATCCATCTATGTGTGTGGTATTAAAGAACTGATAGGATTCTTGGACAAAACTTCCCAGGTGATCTCAAACCTGCTGCTGGGACAGCTGGAGACATGTCAAGGAAAAAGAAACAGGCTCAGTGTTTTCATGTCAGCGTTCCTGAACTTTATGTCAATCAGCTGACGCCCATGGGGAAGAGGCGAAGGTCGCCGGCTGCTTTGTACTCATATATGTCAACATGTCACATCCTTCTATGTGATCAGATCCATTGCCTTTTCATTTAGAAACTGATTAGCTGACATATCGTGGCAACGTTTTTAAATTTAAAAAAGTGTGAATTTTTTAAAAATCCATGTAAATATACATCACAGTTGAGGTGTTTGTATAATATTGGAACTATCGTTTTCCTTTAAAGGTCTATTGAACTCTCCAAATTTAGTAGAGAGACTCAATCCTGGAGATTTTTTTGGAAGCTTTCAAGAAGGAAAACTGGCAAAAGGACAAATCATCAGCCACATTAACTCTATGTTATATAGAATTGTTTTGTTATTATGTTTCAAAAAACCCAAACTGATCAAACTCATGTCCTAAAGTCGTCAAACAGTCAGCCAGACAAAAGACTCAGCGTTGAAAAATAGACCAATATCTTTTATTTGGTGAGTGGTGTACATCACTATATGCACTAAAGGCAGGTCTATGCTCAGTTATAATGACTTTGCTCTATATTGAATAGTATAAAGTGATTATATGCATCTGTGTCCATTCACTTCCTCTTGCTGTATCTGTTTATCATCATCATAATGAGCGCACTTGGATTCAGTCAGCACTTACATCACGATGCATCACAGAAAACTGATGCAACAACTGTTCATTTGAATTGAACACAACAGATGTTCTGTTCAAACTTGTCTCTATTTATTGTCCCGGGTGCTTCATAAATGTGTTTTATTAAAGGTAAATTGGGCAATAGATTATTTTTGATGAAGCAATAATTCCACTGAAAACCAATGGTGCTAGAGTTCTCCATTAAAAGTTGATGGAACTATGGGTTAATGTTAGTAAAGTTAATCAGAATCCCATCAGACAGACATGCCATTTAATTTAATGGGACAAGTGTTTCCCTTAAAGTTAGAGGGATTATAGATACACTGGAATAAATTAAAATTGGCACTACGTTCAACAAACCAAATATTTAACAGGAGGTTGATAAATTTCACTCAGATTTAATGAAAAAGTTGTTCTGGGAATGGAATGGAATATTTCCATTGAAAGTTAATAGAACAACAAATATCTTGAAGAAAATGTGACAAATATTCAATTGACATTTTTAGAAAGCAGGTGTTCCATCGAAGATTTATTGTACAAGTTCTCCATTGAAAGTTAATGGAACAACTGGTTGGTGAATATAAGTCAGAATTCAATCACACAGATGTTCCACAGATGTAATTTAATAATTATTACTGAATAACTAAATAAGTCAATATTAGTATACACATATTTTTTATTAAAAGAAAATATGGTTTAGTTGAAATTCCACTTCAATTTCTACAAAGCAGTAATTCCATTGAAAGCCAGCGTTGCAAATGTTTCACCAAAGATTAGTTGGACATATTCTCCATTGAGATTTAATGGAGCTTTTGTTGAGTGACGAGAATTCAGACTTCTCTTTCATTCAAAGGTGAATAAGTCAAACAAATGCTGGTCAAAAGCTCAAATTACAGTAGATCCACTGAAAATCAATGGGTAAGCTACACTATTGAAAGTAAATGCTGTTCTGCTGATATTCAATGGGAAAATGTTTGACTGAATGTTAGTGGGATAAATTTTATTCAAATTGAACAGTGGTTGCATAATAAATAGTTATTAGGAGAAAATTGTTCCATTGAAAGTTAATGGAACAACATTGAGCAGAAAGAAAGTAAATATGTTGCCAGTTTTGGGCTAGAATCTTGAGTGATTAGTAATATATAAATATACTGTATATACACAGTGTAAACATGTACAGTGTGTGAGAATCGATAAATAACCACATTGGAGAACACGTCATCATTGGTCGATTTGACTTTCGAACGTCCTTTGGATTAATACGGAGTTGTTTTTGGAATGGGCGGTTTCATGATGATGACTTGAGGTATTCACTCGAGCAGAGCCGCTCCTCAAAGTGGCTGCAACGAAATGGACAGGGAAGATTATTGATCCAACAGGAAACTGACAGCCCTGTATTTATTTATACATTTGTTAGCAGAGGTTACGTATACTGAACATATGGGTGTGTGACTGTTTCATCACAAACTCTGGCTCATTCTCTCCATTTCAAATGTTCACAAGACGTTGTGTTTGTTTACCAGCTGAAAGTTGTTTAGGAGGTGATCTACGTTGATGTCGTTGTAGCTCTCCTCGAAGGTGCCGGGTTCGTCCCTGGACTCCTCCGGGTCGCTGCTTCCAGGATCTTCTAGGCTGTGTGTGTGTGTGGTGTGAAAATGGAAGAAAGAAAGTCAGTATATATAAAAAGTTTTATTCCATAACATTTTATTCATACCAGTAGTTGAGTTTCTAAGCCACAATTTCTAACAATCAGCCAGAGCTTCTTATTTATGTTCTTTAGTAAATGCCTTGAAAAAGCACTCTACTCTCTTAAGTTCACCTGACCTGGTTGGATCCCTAAACAATAAAATTAACTTTATAAAGCAAATAGTGACAGTTTTGTATACGGGTCAGCTGATTTTGCTTCACTCAATGTTTATTTTTATCTATTAATATTGCTTTGGGAACAAATTTGAGGGGAGACTGCAGCTGAGTCATGTTTTCTTTTAGATTCATGATGTCATTTTTTAAAAAGCTGTGTAAAAGGTTCTGAGGAATTTTTCTTCATGTTCTCATTGAAATTGCTCATAACTTGTTAGTAAGTCTTTTTTCCAACCATCGAGCTCATATTATTCTCAGCAAGCAGCGACACATCAACACAGAGTGGTAAAGTCAATTTCACAGTTTTTTTTTAGCTGCATTTTGGCAACAACATCTAAACCGGAGCTTCACAATGTCTTATTGAAAACTAGTTGCAAAGTGCCTATTTGTCCATATTTGGCTCCAACTTCTTATTTCAAAGTATGTTTTTGCAGAGTATGTGGAGATGCTTCAATAACTCATGAAGCTATTTGTCTTTACAGTCAGATTAAGGAAGGGAATGAAACAGACGGACAGGTGGAGGCAGGGAGGACTGACACCCACCTTCTCTTTCCTGTTAAGACTGAGTTCAGGTACTTCTTGACGGCCATCTGTTTGCGGAAGCGGCTGTAGTTGTCTGTGAAGATGGCGTCTGAGTGGCGCTTCACTGGCTCCTCCATCAGCTCGTCACTGGACAGAAGAAGAAGGAAAGAAAGTGTCACTGCCGTTCAGAGGGCAGCAGGTTTTAGTGTAAGGTCAGTGCAGCTCAGGGTCTGTGATTCATGTCTTCTCTTTGTGTGTGTGCGTGTGCGAATCCCTCCTGGCTGTAATGTAATGAAGCAGTAATGGTATAAATTAACCTTTAAAAGATGTTTAGTCAATTACAAAATGCATAATCAAGCAGGTCGGGTCTTCTCATTGCAAATGTCAGAAGGTCCTCTGGTGTTAAACTCTTTGCATGAAACGGTGCAACATGGTGTATTTTTACTTTTTGCAAAAGGTCTCGCCAATAGCTTTGTTATTGACAGGAAATATCGCAAATATTTATCAAAGAATTTGTGTGTATTTCACAGTGATTCTATGACTAAATGAATTCACAGTCTGCAGATGAATACAATCAACTTTTTCTGTTTATTTAATCAAGAACTTTCAACTAATCTTAGAGCACATTTCTGATTAAAAAAAAACAAGCCAACTAAAATGTAATTAGCCAAAAAAGGGGATGCACAATCACAATTTTCCCTTCATGACTAAACCATACTTTTAAGGAATGTTTTGCGTTTTCTTTGTGAGTTACGAACACATAATAAAAATGCCTTGATATTTCTCCTGAAACAACATTGAAATGGACAGTTTCTTTTCCTCTGAGGTGACTTTTCTCCCACTATTTTACAGTGACATTAAAAATGTTTTATCTACACTTTAACACATCTATTCTCTGATGCTTTTGAGTTCACCATTTTTAAAGGAGGAGGCTGATGTTGGCGTTAAATTACCTTGTCTTTATCCTCTTTGCTCCATTTTCTGTTTTTGAAAACAGAGCTAATGTTCATGAAGCTGAAACCAGGTTTTAAAACCTTCTGATCTCTAATTTTCTATTATTTAATTTCCAGGTTTGACAGGTCAGTACAGCAGTTTATAAAAAGGTCAATCACCTGGTATTGGATCTATTCTTGACACAGGAGAAAATGAAAAAGGTTTGATTGACTTGATGTGACTTTGAAAAACAGCCAATAAACACAAACATAACTAAAGCCCAAAGTTATCCTTGATTCAAAAGCCACATTTCAGCCTCGTCCTTCGCCTGCCAGCTCTCTGGTCTCTCTGGACTCGTGGGGGTCACCTACCTGACCCTCTTCCCGATCAGAGACTCCAGGTACCTCCGTGCTGAGAGCTGTCCGAGCAGTTTGCTGTATCCGCTGGTGAACAGACCGTCCGCATGTCTCGTCGGTCTGGAAACATCACAGGACATCCATCAAAATCCGGCTACATTTCGTCCATTAAAACACCAAATGAGGAAACAATGCATGGACACAAAACGCTGCACCAGCTCCAGGTCTGATGGTCTGGTGATTATAATCATACTCATAAAACAGTAAGGTTTTTAGTTGGCTGCAAAATAAAAAGTGCAGACATCTATAGAGTGATGCAGCAGAGAAGAGACTGTCTGTGTATTTGCATTTCGAATAATTTCTGATTTGACTCCTTAAAGGTGCCAACGTGCCTAAAATCTTGGACACATATGGTTTCATGAAATAGCCTATAACAGCATGTGTAAAGCTTGATTATATTGAGATTGGATACAAATACAGTAATGCACAAAAAGATCACATTTTAATTTACCTTTGTTTGCAGAGCCACTATAAATTATCTAAAGAAGATTAAGGAAATATTAATTTCTCTAATCTTCAATCAAATTGATTTTCTTAAGCTTCAGCTCTTTTTTTTTGTTATTGAAGTTTTCTCTGTTCACCTTGAAACTATTGGATCATTGGCATCATCCAGACCTGAACACAGTGAACCTAAGTCTGGAGACAAACCAGCTCAGACTCATCCACAGGTCTGATCACAGCTCTGGGTTTATTTTTCTTTCTTTCTAGTTTCGGTCGAAGTGAACACAGTCTGTCTTTCTTACCTCATGGATGTGTATGGCAGACTCAGGGTCCGGGAGTACAACACACTGCACAGGGCTATTAGGAAGAGCAGCTGGGGGCCGGTCCGCTGTAACATCGCTTTACACCTGAGGATGGAAACGACGGTGAGTTATTCTCCTTCTAACCTGAACACAGTGAGCAGAGAGAGAGACGATCATGCACCATCCTCTGCACGTTACTCGGTAAGTTTCATTCATGCGTCTTAAATTACGCACAACAGCCAAGTCGCAAACAAGTGCTCGTGCACAGGTGATAAATAGAAGAGGAGGTAACCAGGAAAATAATTCGGGCATTGATCTTAAATAAATTACTCATTTAATAGTAAATTTTGTCTGAGGAGAATCAAAGAAAGCAGCAGAATCTGATGCACAATTGCGCAAAAACCCCCCCCATCTCATCACATCCAGAGACGCTCATATCTGTTTCCCTGCAAAGGTGTTGAGCTGCATCTCACAGAAACATCGCATTCCTGGAATAAGTTCAACACCAAAATGATTCCTCTTTCCTCCATATAAGCCATCAAAGTCAATTTAGCTGTTGAAATGTAAAAATCTCCTCGTACATTTTCCAGATAATGCCCAAGAGAGAGATCATTTACTGAGTTCAATTTTAATTTTAGTTGTAAAAAGATGCAGCTCTCTGAGTCTTGTCAACTGAAAAGGAAGAAACCAAAATATTGTTTTAGTCATGAAAAACATTGATTTTGGACAAATCTCTCAGACGGTGGTGATTTCTTTTTTAAAGAATCTCGTGCGTAATTACGCACCGGAGAGTCTTAAACATCTGCTCACAACGCGGTGAAACGATGAAATCCTGCTGCCATCATCGACCACAAACATCATTTAATGCATGGAGCTGCCGTTGACATAAAAACGCTGATATTTATTTGACCTGAAACTCAACATTTGGTCTTTTAGAGAGACTCATCCAAAACCTGTCTGGAGCGCGCAAAAAGAAGTTCAAAATGACCGACATGCAGACATCACTGAAAAGCAGCATCTAAAAAAATGAAATAAGAAAAGCAACAAAAAGGAAAAATAATTTCTATGTAAATATAAAATCTTACATGTGCTCTAGAGAAAGTTGTCTGTTTCTGCCTGGTCTCCAAAGTCCTGCTGCTGTATCTCCACTCTGCTTCCAGACTCTCTCGGTCTTTGTGTCTCTCTGGTCTGCAGGTCTGCTCCTGTTTTATACACCTGGATGTTTCTCATGTTGCAGGAGGGGACATCAGATTCGATCAGGGCCTGACACGTCAGTGAGTCCCTGCTTCCGTCATCGGTCGGAACCAAACAGGCCCGTGGTGAAATTAGCAGGGACGGTTTTTTTTTTCTTTTTCTTCCAACTAATGGTAGAAATAACGAACTTATATGCCAACACTGATGCCCTTGACTCATCTGATCATTTTCCCTGGGCTCTTCTGCCATCACAGTGCAGGTCAGCTGCTGCAGGAAGGCAGGAAGGGACAAAGTGGATATTGGACAGGAAATCAAAATGGAAATGATCTGACATGGGAAGTTGAACTCTGCAGGTCTATTAGACGAGGAAGAAGAAGACGAAGAAGAGGGTGCAAGGCCAAGTCTCCACAAACCAAGTAAAGTTTAATAAAAACATCTTTATTCTTTCACACAGGACCAAAGAGATTCCAGAAATACTGATATAATGTTGAGTTGCATGAATGCCTATGCTCTTGGGATACTACAACCCTGATTACAAAAGAGTTGGGACTTGATAATTTCCTAATTGTTTATGTCATATACTCAATTGAAAACAGTACAAAGACAATATATTTAATGTTTGACCTCATCAGTTTTATTGATTTTTGTAAATATCTTATTTTTGTAAATATGCTTATTATGATGGCAGCAACAATTCCAACAAGTTGGGACAGGAGCAACAAAAGACTGTGAAAGTTGTGGACTGATCCAAAAACACCTGTTTGGATCATTGCACAGGTAAACAGGTTCATTGATAACAGGTGATAGTATCATGATTGAGTATGAAAGGTTCATCCTGAAAAGACTCAGTCGTTCACAAACAAGGATGAAGAGAGAGTCAACACTTTGTGAACACAGGATTGTATAAGGGAGATTAACACATGGACTCAGGAACACTTTGTGAAACTGTTGTTGGTCATTGCTGTTTTTATTTAGACTTTACACAGAGTTTCTGGAATCTTGATTTTAATTCCATGAGCTGCAGTGGTAAACCCGGTAAAAGCTTTTATTTTAATAAGTTAGTGAATGAGTTTTAAAACTTTGAGACGATTGAGCTTAGATGTGCTTTGTGCAAATGGAAAGTTTTCCATGATGTTTTATACTTTCACTGTAGAACAAGCTCTTGTTTTTATCCTGAACTATGGTCCTGATCTGAAAGTTAAGCCAAAGGGTAAAAGCCTCAATATAGCTACAGTGGCTCATCTATAAATGTCACGTGTTGTTCCTGTTGTCTTATTCCTGAGATGTAAAAATGCAGAATATCTTACACTGCCATGCTAACAAAATTATTTTGAAATAAACTTGAAATAAAATATTGGATGTTTCCTTTGAAATGCATTAAATGTGAGGATCTTCTGGAGAAAGGTTCTCTATACTTCAAATGAATTCACAGCCAAAATGCATTTCAGTTCCTCAATCAAATCCATCAAACCAAACGCAAGAATCATCACTTTGCCTTTTTTCAGCTCTGTTAGAGATCGTTTACTGCTTTTCAGTCTGGACCCAAATTATCTTTCCATCTCATTCAACACTTGACTGAGTTGTCACTGAAACATCAGCACTTATTTAGAGTGAAAAATTTGCAGCCGTGAGTTAGAAATATACTGTAATTTATGTCACATTCGAAACACTAAATACCAGTTAAAGGGCACATAGACATATACATCATGAAGAACTGTCCGCATTATAGTCCAGCCTGTACCGGACCAATGTATTTTCATTAAAAATAACATCTAAAAACGGAACCATGATGGGAGATATGTGCTAATTTCTCTTCAATTTTATAAGACAGAACTAAGGTTATCACAGGCCGACTGTAGCTCGAGGACCTGATTCTTATAAAAATAAATGTCTGTTCAATCTGGAATGAGCTGTGCTTCAAAGCATCATTTCTATAAGCACTTCCTCTTTTTATCTGGTGCATTGTCCTGCCATGACACAAATACTTAATTCCACAACAATGTCATCAAAACCCTTCTGCAGCCATTTTTATATCTGTGTGTTTATATCCATAAAAGTGAGTGCTGAGCGCCACTGACGAATATAAACATGAGGATCTTGCAGATTACAGATTATTTTAGACGAGTACAATAATTTTAGAGGGTATTTGCAAGATACTGACATTGTTTTCTATTTCAGGTCGTGCTGGGCTTTTATAAAAGGACACCACACAGGACTGAAGTGTCTCTGAATCCACCCACAGAGTCCCTGATGAGTCTGATTTGCTCTGCTGGAATGGCACAGCGAATTAGTCGTGACGTTGGCCGGCGCCTCATCCATCCATCCATCCATCCATCCATCCATCCATCCATCCATGCATCTAAATGAGTGTGAACCATTTCGCCAGTATCACTAGAGAGAAGAAGATGATTGGCTGAGACATGACTTACAGAGAGACTGCAGAGCTTCCGTAGGTGACGGCAAAGAGATGAAAAACAAGATGAAACAAAAAGAAAAGAAGTAAGCAAACAGAGCAACATTTAAACTACATTATATCGAAGTAGCCACAGAAGTTGTAATACTTCCATATATAATGTTACTTCCATTCCTTCTTCTTCCAGGAAGATTTACGTCCATTATTGGAGATTTCAACCCATAGGACTTTCCTTAATATATTAAAACACTAATAGAGAATATTTTGTCCATATTTATGTCACAATATTCATTATTTTGACAATTTTAATGTAACAAAGTGAATCGTAAATCTTTTGATACCACAATACCTTTATAGACCTTTTGGAGGTGAACTGAATTTTGTGATCACAGCAATAAAAATTATATTTGAAAAATTTAAAAGCTATGTGAGATATATATTTTAAAAAAGGTCTTGGTGGGAGCAAGCATTTTCTAAAAAAAACCTGATTGATTTTTGCTCGTATTGGTGATTGCGTACCTGATAATGATCACAAATTTTATTTACCACCACATCGTGACAATGGCGTCTCTGGCCTCCCCTGTTCTTTCATATCTCCTCCCAGTCAGCAGATGACCCCCCCCCTCCTTCTTAACCATGATGGCACCATCTGAACCTTAATGTGATCAGTCCAGAGAGAAAGTAGATTACGCAGAAGTCCATGGGAGAAGGAGCTGATCTAATTGACAGCAGTGATTGGAGACAGATCCCTGCAGGAAGAGGAAGCTGATGGAGGAAACATCAGCGTTATTATGTTGATGGAATGTAAGGATGAAAACGTTCCTATAGACGAGTAACAGGCCGCCTCACCTCTGGACGCAGGATGACACAGAGGACTGAAGACGACAGGGATGTAATGTCTTCTTTTTTCTTATTGGTACTTTGAATACCCCTAACAATACCTCAACCAGTACCACTGAATCTACTTGTACTAGGTTTACTTCTATAACTAGCTTATGGTGGCTGCAGGGCCCGTCAAGATTCAACTTATTTCAGAATATGTTGCATGTATTTAAGCACAATATCCAGTTAAATAAGGACAGTCTTAAAATTATATTTTGACACAGGGCCCCCCTACAAAATAAATAATAATTCAGTCCTAACATCAGTCTGTCTACAGGTCTTGGGGACTGTCTTGCAGTCATTGTCATTCTCCATCCGTCCACCAGACACCCTTAGACTTCCCCACCTGTCCCAGTCCCCTGACTCCCGCTTCCTCCTGTGACTCATTCTCTGACCCACAAAGACTCTTCTACCCAAACCCAACTCTGTATCTTTTACCTGCCCTGATCTTGTTGACCAGTGAACTCTTGGTCACTTGTTAAGAGTTACTGCCTTTGACTGTGAGCTTATGTATCATCACTATTAAAATAACAGAACTGTTCTTTTCCGCCAGGTTGTCTGCATTTGGGTCACTCGTACACATTTTGTACAAGTAGTATTACTGCTAGTCACAATATTTGTTTATTAGCATTACTTATAGGTCTACTCATACTTGTTGTAATCATTTTTCTACAAAGCTCTACAATGGTTCACTAGTAGATAGATAGATACTAGGCACATCTTTTACTTAAGTAAAGGTAGAAGTACTCCATTACAAATAAAAGCCCTGAAAATAAAATGTTACTCAAGAAAAAGTTCAGAAATATTATCACCAAAACATACTGCAAGTATTGACAGTACTCTTTTTACAGAACAACTACTCTCATAGTGTTAAAGATGGTGTAATATCAAACATTATATTACTCTGTTTTTATCAATAAAAAATTCACATAAGAGCATTTCAATGTTGTCAAATAAATGTAGTGGAGTAAAAAGTATTTTCTTCTAAAATGTAGTGGAGTAGAAGTATAAAGCATCTCAAAACTTAATTACAGCACACAAATGTACTTAGTTACATTCACTGTGGAGTACACAACCCTGACAAGTACAACCATTACTATCTACTATTATTATGGATTTATCTCAACTAAAGACTAAAGACTAAAGACTTTCAGGTCCAAAAGTTGGATGTCTTCATAATGAGACACTTTGCATCCCGACTCCAGCGGTCAGTGATGAGGGGAATCCCCCGGCTTGCTGAATGCCTCCTCTGCACAACATTATCCAATTAGCCGAGCACAGAGTGACGACTCTGATGGCAGATTACTGCTGGCAGCCTGACGGGACTCACTGGGGTCTCTCTCTGTCGCTCGGTCTCTCATGAACTGCGTGTGTGTCTGTGTGTGAGGAATAAAGATACTGAGATAAGGTACAGATAGATGATGATAGAAAGAGTGTGAAGGAGAGACTTTATCAAAGGCAGAAAACAAGACAGAGGCAGGAAGGAGTGAGATGAAAGAAAAACAGGATCTGAAGGCTTGAACTAAAATAAGAAAGAATATACAAGCAAGTTACATGAATTAAAGCAAATCAGGTAAATGATTTTAGGTTGAGCTTGAACAAAGGCTACAGTCACCAAGCATACACAAGTACATACAGAGAGTGGACAAATCAGTAAAAATTAAACTCTAATGAATGTTTCATTACTTTGTCTTGTAGCAGCACAGTTGAACTATAAAATATGTAAGCTGAGAAAACTGACAACTGTTAGCCATCAGAGAGTGAGGTTATTTACAATATTAAGCCATTTTGTAAGAATTCTATTTAATTTTTTGTTCCCAGCAGAGTCTTAGTAGTTAGTAGTTTAAAGTTCTGTTGAAAAGCAGAATCATTGCTTATCTCAATAGCTGCTGTTTTACTGTCAAATTTTCCTTTATACAAGTAAGAAAAATTGTAATAATTACAGAATTTTGGAACCAAAATATACATTAATGTTGTCAGCTGCTGCCAAGCCACTGTATAGAAACTGAGCCTTCAAAACACATGCAGAGTTTTTAAAGTGGGTTTTAGTTAAAGTTCTAATGCTCTAAATTAATTTCATACACAGAAAAATGTTAGGATATTTTTAATCGAGGATCAAGATCTGTATTGCAATAACAGAAAATGACAGAAAAATGTGTAAAAATGTTCAATTTCCAACAATAGGACTCCCTGAGAAATAGCACCAAAGACCACCTTGGAAAAGTAGTCATGAGAGATACGAAAGCTCATTGGAACAAAACAATACTAACATTTTTCCATCCTGAATTTTAAATGCAACTTTGCTGTTCCTCACCTTTCTGTCAATTCAGAAACACAATAAAAAGTGGGTTAAGAGACAAACACTGAACTGTGTGTTACAGAGTTTTCCTCCAGCCGCTGGGAGGAAGTGATCATCATACTAACAGCGTTTGCTTGACAGTATCATGACATCCCTCCACAGACAAATGACAGGCCTTTACACTCATCTGAAATGTCGTCATAGGTGCTGCTGTCAGACAGGTTTCCACCTCCCATGTGGGAAGACTCTTCTCCTCCCGGCTCACCGTGGACCCGGTTGGGTTTGGTGATGGATTGCCGTCCGCAACCAGAGGAGATTAGCCTGATAAATTACAGCTAAACTCCCCTGATGGCTGAACCTGGTTTACTGCAGCAGGAGAGCGGCTGCATTCAGAGCTGAAAATGGAGATGATCGGTCCACACAGCCAGATGGAGTTTGGGAAATGAGCTGCATTAATGCTGTAATGCAAATGACATACAACACAAGCCGTGTGCACAGATCTTCCTCCCTGATGAACTGGATAATAACATTTACTGGACATATGCCACTTTCACCATTTGAGCAAAGATTTTGGCAACTTTGTGTTTGTTTGCTTTGGAAGTCACTTAAAAACAATTTTGCTAAAGACAAAAGATGAATTCACCATTTTAAAAAAAAGTCCTTGTTTTCTTTTCAAGCACGAATCAGAATCAGAATTCCTTTATTGTCATTATACAGGATGTACAACGAGATTGGAGAGCTTCTCCTGAGGAGCTGAGGAGATCGATATCAACCTCATATCAAATTGAAACAGCGAAACAACAATTTCTAGTTTAATTTGCCGACATCAAAAATTCCAAACATACATATGCTGCATGGACGTATTGGATGGATAGATATACTTTCATTCATGAACAAATGTCAAACCTGGGTCAAACACTACAAATCAGCTAGAAGTTCTATTGCATTGGCTGTATTTTATTTAAATCTAAAAATGCCTTTATGTATCTGTATATGTATTGTGCCTGTCAAATGAATTATTAAACTCAAACAAAAAAATAGCTTCAATACAAAACTCATTGTCATTTTTACATTTTCTGTTTATGTGCGAGTTAAACAAGATACATTTTGTTCATTGTGACTTTCTGATCTACATGCTAGGCTAACTATGTCACGAGCTTTATGTAAGAAAGAGACACGAGACTTTCGAGTCCTGTCGGCCTTTTCATCTGGCTCTAAGAGAGGAAGCAGATTTCCACACTTTTCAAAATGTTGAACTATCCCTTTAAATATTTACAGAATCCAAAATATACAATCCTCAAAATCAGTGATAATTACAGAAAAATCCTGTCTGTGCTTTGGAGCTTCGGTTTCAGTAATCAGCTATACTTAACTTTACAACACACATATAGAGACTCATCTTTTTTGTTACTCACACACACGTGGCCACACACACACA